>JAOVYV010000034.1:8053086-8065110 GCA_025674545.1 Hassar affinis | reverse complement strand
CCCTTTCTGTGTGGAGTCGGCATGCCCTCCCTGTGTCCAGGTGGGTTTACTCCCACAGTCCAAAGACATGCATGTTAGGTTGATTGGTGTCTCTAAAGTGGCCCTAGTGTCTGAACGCGTGTGTGTGTATGTGTGTGTGTGTGTGTGTGTGTGTGTGTGTGTGTGCGCGCCCTACGATGGATTGGCGTTATTAGGGTTGTTCCTGCCTTGTGCCCTATGCTGTCGGCTGGGCACCGGCTCTCCCGTGACCCTGAAAAGGAATAAGTGCTTAAGAAAATGAATGAATTATTATTATTATTATTATTATATATTTTTTTTCTCTTTGAAACCTAGTTAAACTTAAAAGCATCTTTTTAAAAGTGTGTTTCTAAGATTGTTTAATTTAACAATCATAAGTGATAGCTGAAAAAGACAAGATGACGCTTTAGAGACCTTCTACGGCCTTTGTTGGTGAAAGGATTTCTGTTTGATTAAAAATGAATGTGAGGACACATTTCAGTTGTAGAAAAGTGCTTTATTGCTCTCAGGTTTGGAAATATTAATCTTTTTTCTTACCTTTTAATTATGTGCCCATATAATATGTACTATATGGTGACAGGTTTGTTTTTCTTCCCCAAACTGTTGCCACAAAGATAAAAAGAAAGCACACAATTGTATGTTGTATGTGGTACAAGTATGTTGTATGTGGTAAGTTTTAAGACTTTTCTTGACTGGAACTAAGGGGCCCAAATCTGGTCAAGCATTACAGTGCCCCTGTGCACAAAGCAAGCTCCATGAAGACATGGTTTGCTTGACCTGGTGTGGAACAACTCCAGTGGCCTGCACAGAGCTCTGACCTCATCCCCACTGAACACCTTTGGGATTAATTGTAATGCAGACTGCACCCCAGAATGCCCGACCTCAGTAATGCTTTTGTGGTTGAATAGTCAAATCCCCTCAGCCACACTCCAAAATCCAGTGGAAAGCTTTTGCAGAAGACTGGAGGTTATTTCCATAGCAAAGAGGGTCTAAATCTGGAATGGAATGTGCAAAAAGCACTTATGGTCAGGTATCCACATTCTTGTTGATATATAGTGTAACATGCTACTCTGACAGATCTCAGGATTGTATCCTCTGTTCTTTTTTAGGCCTGTGGATGTTGGTGCACTGTTAACACATTTGTTGTACTGTATATGTGTCTGTCTTTCTGCAATAATATTCTATATTCTGTTTTCCCAGCACCTCCAGATGACCATCCAGGCTTTACAGGAGGAGCTCTGTACCCAAAGAGACTTAAATGAGCTTCTGCAGCAGGAGAACACTGTAGGCTCATTAGGTTCACCTCCTGACCATTTCCCTTACCTGGAGCTCACTGAAGACAACTTTCATTATCTCCAGGCTGAGCATGAGCAGCAAACCAAGGAGCTTTTCCTTCTTCGGAAAAAGGTGGAGGAAATGGAGCAGCGCATGAAAAAACAGAAGCAGACACTGAGCACCCGGGAGGAATCCATCAAAAAGCTCCTGGAGATGCTTCAGGAAAAGGGTTTTACCAGGTCTGGGCTGCCTGATGAAGAGGGACTGAGGGTTTGCCATGCTGAAGATATGCTGGGTCATCTGGGGGGCACTCTAGAGCAGAAAGAGAAGGAAAACAAACACCTGAAAGAGGTGAGTTATGCGGGAAAAAAACTATTAGAATCATTTGAAGCTTTCACTGCTATCAACATACCTGATCTACACAGCTGATCATTTAAATAGCAAACCATTAATCAATTGTATCAGGTATATTGGTAGGTCCAATGCTGTGCATAAATATTCACCTCCTTCATCCTTTACAGATTTTGTATCATTACAATTGATAGTATTATCCTATTTGTCCTATATGATGGCCCTATGCATACTGCCATAGCTGCATTGGAGTGGTACAAAACCAAGAATCTTAATGGCCCAGTCAAGAAGAAGAGTGTTTAACAGGATACAATTAACCTCACTGTCAAGAGGAGGTTTATTTTTACCCTCTAAATCTTCTCAGCCTGTAGCGTGTTGCCTGTGCGAAGAAGTCTGAGACATGCATAGCTGAAGTCATTTTTGCCAGTACGAGCTGTTAACTGAGAAATTCTCGCCTGTCTCACCTCAGGTGCAAGAACAGATTAAGGAGTATTTTGAGAGTCTCTTAAGTGCAGTTTCAAAGGTTTAATTACAGTATGTGTGCCTGAGGCTTATCTGGAGCATAAATACACTTGGAGGTAAGTTACCAGTTATATGTGCTTGCTGTTTTAGTGACATTTTGCCCATTGTTTATACAGCTAATATACATGAAATAATTATAAGCATGTGATTAAGGATGCAAAACACACCAAGTGATTCTGTTCTGGGCCCCACTGGGAAGTGGAAAGAATGCAAGCTATAAATAAGCTGGGAAAGAAGTTGCTCAGGGCACTTGTTTTTGCATTTTCTGGTGAGATGAGTACCAGATCATAAATACTAGATAATACAATAATGCTCCTCCTCAACTTTCATGGAGGGCAGACATACAGATACAATTAAAGGTTCTGTCCCAAACAACAAAATGCCCACTAATTAGTAATAGTTGGTATTTAGTACATGCTTCCATCTGGCCAGCCAGGATGCCAGTAGTAGCAGTTTTGTGTTTTCAGTGAAAAATACTATGATAGATGGTAAATAATGACCACAAACACACATTTGATAAAATCTTCCTTGTGAAATCATCCTTGAATTTATCAAACCGATTTGCTGTTTATGACATGCATTTTTCTTTAGCTTGATCTTTGCTTCACATGCATTTTTGTTGAAAGGTTGATCCGTTATTCTCTTCTCTCTCCTAAGTAGCTGTGGCTCCTGCTAGTCATGGTGTAGCCAGACTTAATTCATGCCTAAAAGTTGGGATATGATGATGCTTGGTATGGAGTATCTGAGCTGGTGCATGACATATGCATACAAATGTCAGATCTAGCTCAAGACCCTTGTTACAGGACTAATCGTTTTGGTTTGTAAATACAGTCCCCCTTTGCAAATGCAATAAAACTGTATAATAATAATAATAATAATAATAATAATAATAATATCTCTGTCATCTAATTCTTCTAATAATTATATTTTAAAAAATGCTATAAACAATTAATGAAAACTACATGGAATTGAATAAAAACTGAAATCTGTCATTTATTCATTCATTTGAACCTTTATTCAACAGACAAAAGGACAAAGAAACGATTTTTTCACTCCAACGATGAACTTAATTCTATTTGTTAAATATAAACCAACTGCTTCCCTACAAATTATTTACGCAATATTTCTACATACCGTGCTACTACTTGTGCAGTCAGTGAGTGAAAATCATGGAAGAAAGCATGGATAAGAAACAGCTTGATGCAATCAAGCTCACTGGGGGTTGCTTTTAGTTCTGTGGTTCTGCCAAGTTTATGAACTTCTTGAAGGTTTAAAAGGCATTGTCGTTGGTGTGTTTGGGTGTGTGTGTATGTGTGTTGTGGCTGCCTTGGCATGCGACACAGACATTTTAAAGTGGAAATTAATGAGAGAACCCAGAAGAACAGTAATTACTTCTCTGAAACACCCCCTTCCGTGCAACCCTCCTCCCTGTCTGCCTTGTCTTTTGCTACACAACTGGCTTTGTTAAGTTCCAGATTAGCAGAATATTTAAAATTGTATCAGAATATATATTTTTTTACTGCAAGAGCTTCTTTTCTCTACCATTCCATTGATGGTGGTGTTAGGATGAAGGTTGAAGCTTTGGAACCCAATCTGTTTGAGTGTATATTGAAGTACCAGAAAAACTGTCAAAATACACAGCAATGTCGCCTATGCACATCATTGGGTGTGTCTGCCAGTGCGTATATAAAGCGATAGACATCTATAGAAGCTTCTAGAGTTGTTTCCGCTGCAAGAATGGCCAGTTATCACAATTTGATTTAATAGTTGGAGCTCGTGAGGTTAAGTAAAGTTTGGAATTTCACTTATGAGCATTTTAGTGGTGTAACGTGAACGCGAGAATTTTAGCAAAACCCCGAACTTACGACAGCAATGAGGCTGTAAAAGGAATCTGGTTGAACGTGACCAGCATCAGCAGCTGAAATTCAATGCTGGAGCCTCAACAAACATGTTGAGCGTGAGGACTGTGTAACGTTCCCTCCAAGAAACTGTGGGGGACCTACCAAGTATTAACTGCTATACCGTTTTTTTTTTCTGGTACTTCAATGTTTACTGTAGATGATGAAGTGAGAGTGCAACAGAACAATAGTTGAGTTGATTTGAATCCCAGATAGTTTTCAACATTATGGGTAATGTAGGAACCTGTTAGCCAATGTGAAAATCTTGGATGTCATTGAGGATCACTTGGTAATTATAAAGGTGGATTTTCTTGTTTAATATGTATAGTTAGAGCAAGGTTGCTTAGTGACTGTCTGCTATTGGCCTTGCTCAAACGCATAGCCATCTGGCTAATATCAGAACCATGACTTACACAACAAGTTTGTGAAAGACTTTTTGGATTAAACATATTCACAGTACTGCATGATATCTGTTGATGCCTCTTGAGAGTTACATTTTAGGAACTGTGTGTGGGAATTGAATAGATGCATTACTGGATAAGTAGAATCATTATTCAATATGGGTTAAATTAATACTATGTCTGAAATGATCTTTCATGTGTTGTAAATAAACCTAATTCTAAACAGGTTCTTGATGGACCTTCCACTTACAATAATAAAGAGCAGAGGCAGTAGTTCATGACCACTGTGTGGCAGTATTCGATCAATTTTGGGTCAAATTGCTTTTTCCCTCCCTTGGTACATTACAAGCATATTTTCATGTGGTTTGTCTTGTGTAATTTACAGCCTACTTGCAGAAAAGCTGTGCGAATGGCTGTGCCGTTCGGCATTGGTGTTACCTTGCAAGTGTTTTTTTTTTTTGTTTGATAAGTATTACCAGTATCTTGGAGTGTGACTGAACCATGCTACAGTTGACTCGGATTAACAATGATATTATACTTTTATAAATGCATAAATATTTTTATGCAAAAAAAAAAAAAAGAAAACTTAAATAGATTCTTAATTCCCCTGGAAAACACAGCTTGGACTTTTGGTGCAGTGCTCTGCTCTGAACTCGTTGCCCTTGTTGCATTTGAAATCCTCTATTCATGGCTTCTCTCCTCTTGACCGCTGATATCTTGCTTTCAGCACATCTTTTCATGCACCAATCAGCCTCTGAAGAATGAAGTATATTTGAACAGCAGATCTCAGAGTAACCTGCTCCAGAATGAGTGCTGTGCTGATCAGGAAACAGTGACCCCCCCCCCGAGGCTTAACTTCAACTCCCATGCAGAAAACCACCAAAAGTAGTTTTGGATAAGCAGCAAAGTGTGATTTCTGTCAACAATTCCCACATCCACAGGTCTTTCCCTTGGGTATGTATGTTTGCTTTCTTCTTCTCAAGAGTGTGAAGGCAGGCATGATATGTTTGTTTCACACCCACTCAAACACTTACTCACACATATAGAGTAAGTGGTTAAAGTGGATCCAGGAGCTGAGTGACTTTAGCCGGCTGCAGGATCTTTGTGGACTGTAGAAAAACACTTTTCAACACGCTTGTCTAAGCATGTGCAAAAAGGTCTGAGAAAGGTAGAGCGAGAGAAAGCGCAAGCTTGTCCGGAGAATGTTTCGGATCGAAGACTGAGAGGTGTTTTGCCAGCAGACTTCTGTTGCTTGCATAGTAATGATGAATGATTTGAAATACAGCAGGATTATCTGTAGAAAGGCAGCGTATTGGTACATAAGCATCTGTTTCCTGTGTGAAACATGTTGGAAATGTAGATTGCTTGAGAATGCTATTCAGTAGATCTGAGTTATCATTATGACCTCCATAGCTAGTGCTGGTGTTTAGACTGAAGTACCAGAAAAACTGGTACTGGAGCCTATGCAAAATACACAGCATTGCCACCTATGCACGTGATTGGTTGTCTCTGCCAGCGTGTATATACCGTGATTAGCTTCTAGAGTTATTTCACTTAAGTGGATTTGTATAATTTAGAAATACTTGGGTTTTGGGACTTTTACTTGTAATGTTTAATAGGTAGTATACGGCTAAATTCTAGCAGTATGATAGCTCAAAGTAGCTTGAATTCAGGTCTACCAGCCTTAGCTTTGGATATTTCAAGTTAATGACTAAGCACTCTTGTAAGTCATTCTGGATAAGAGCGTCTGCCAAATGCCATAACTAAATGTAAATGTATTTCCACTGGGAAAATGCAAGTCATAACGAACTTGTGATTTTCAGCGTGGTTTAAGAGTTGGAGCTCATGAAATGGATCATAGCATTTCAGAGATAGACTCTGGGTGAACATGAATAGAACATGCCTCAAGTAACACTGTTATTGAATGCTGTGGCCTCAATAAACATCAGTGTGAGGACTGTGCAACGTTCCCTCCAAGATCCTACCTAGTATTAATACCAGTTTTTCTGGCACTTCAGTGTATATCATTTTTGAAGTTTCTTCTTTTCTTTCTTCTTCAACTTTTTTCAGACTTTACCAATCCACATGAAACACAGTATGGCTCTAGCCCCACATCTCTGATACGGAATATAAGGTTTGTTTTCCCGGGTGTGTGTAGCCCTTTGTGTTTTGGGTAACATCTTGAAAACAGTTTTGCCAAAAAATTTTGAACATTTTATGGTAGGTTGGACTCTAGAAGGTGCATTGACCCTAGCTTATTATGATTCATTTATGGAGCAGTGTCACCTAGTGAATAATGTTCAAAGTAAAAATCTAGCATTTCACTAGCCAACATCTTATCATGCTAAAGACTTAAACTTCACAACATTTCACAGCCTGCATCATTACCACTTGCTTTAGACGCCTGCCAAATTTTGTGAAATTTCACATAAAGGGTGCTGAAACTGACACGTCATTCATATCTCAAGAGCAACAATTTGGACATTTGGTTGCTTAATTCACACCATTCTTGCTCTTTCTCTCATTTTATGTGGCAGTTTTTACAATTTTACACACTTCTGTGCAGTATGCCTAGTTTCTAATATAACTATAAAATATAACTAATAATGAGCCATGACTCATCCTCTGTGCTGTGTCCTTATTACAGTGTATTAGAATGTAGCACCAAGTCTTGGGGTCCCCATCTTGTGAATGACTGAGGCTAGGGGCTGTTTGTGCACTGGGAGAAAGGCATCTAGTGGTAATCATTTGAAACTCTGTGCCCTGCCCTTTCAAGTGGTTTCATTCATGGGTGGTTCATGGGTGCAGAGATATAGTGATTTCAAACTGGGTCCATCTTTTTGAAACACCCTGTAAATTAATGATGCAATGAATGTAATGCATTGCCTAATGAGTATAAATTAGGCACATGTGCACAACACCGCATATGAAGACTCAACTACAAATTAAAGAATGCATCAGGAGTAATTTAAAACTTAAAAGGGTGGGTCTTGCGTGTTGTTGATTGGCTACAGCACACGCCATTCTGTGGGACCACAGAAAACGCAAAGCTGGATGATGTTTACAGTAGGAGGAAATATAAACCTAAATGAATGTACTAACAAGCATGTGATGTTTAATGATGACTTTCCCTTTTGAGACATTTCGGTGTGTTTTTGAATTTACCATTGTGTATTTGCTTTTGTTGTTGCGTTTTTCTGTTTTTTGCTTTGTTAATTTGGTTTGTGCTCTCTCTCTCTCTTTTTTTTATGCTGCCATTTCTCTTCACCTCTCACTTTAACCTCAGGATGTAGAGTACCTCTTTCCCCCCAGTGATGGCCCTTCTTTCTTGCTTCTTGTTCCTTATCCAGGGTTTTAATCTTTTGGTTTGGAAAGTCTTACAAGTCCTGGCAGCAAGCCTGATACACAGTGCAGAGGTAAATGTCCTATTAAATAAAAGCTCTCTCCAGAGCTTTGCCTTAGCCTTGTTTTTTGGGCCTAACCTTGATGTTCTTGGGAGATGTGTGGTTTTCAGTCTGACTGAAATTTCAATCCCGCTTCAACATGCTCGAATGAAGGAAATGTGGGAACATTGGCATGTCAGCCAAGCTGTCCATTAGTGTTTCTCTTATTTTTTTTTTCATCAGGTTCAATCTATTCACAGTTCTATTTTTCTTCTCCAGGTAATTCCTCTATAGTGAGGTATTTATTCTCAAGTCGTGCCTGCAGTGAGATGTGGAACATGTAATTTCTTTCTTAATGCTCAAATACAAGTAAAATGGTTTATCTGTTACACAGGCTAAGAGGCAAATGGTGTCTGAGAAATCATAGGTGGGCTCAGGCCATGTGTGTGGCCCCCCAGGCTTCTCTTCTTTTCTCTTCTCTTCTCTTCTCTTCTCTTCTCTTCTCTTCTCTTCTCTTCTCTTCTCCCTTTATGTGAATCTCACTTTTGTGTCCGTAGTGTGTAGGTTGGCAACCTTAAGATATCTTGATATCTTCTGTGAGGGTAAAACTGTTTTTTAATGTTTGGTTTAATCTCTAACCTCTTTAGACAGTTCCCTTAAAGGAGCAAGAGGGAGCTGTTTCAAGCTCTCCACTAATGAAGAATTTTGTTCAATTATGTACCAAAGACACACACACACACACACACACACACACATGCTCCTGAGGCTGTATATCATGGTCTAATGGTGAACGGAGTGGAAAAGTGTATCAAGTGTTTTTCACATTCCTCGCTTTATCTGGTAGATGACTGTACCTAAACTGTCCTTTGGGCTTTGGGCTTTGGGCATGTGGTTTCCTTTCTGGTTCTTTGGCCACTTCCTGTCTGGTGCATGATGTAGTGTTGAGAGTGTTGCACTGTAGTTCACTGCAGCCAGTTTATGTACACATTTAGTGTAGTATTGAAAGATGATTTTGCTGCTGCCTTTTTCTTTAGTAGAAGACAAAAAAGCTAAAGTACTAGACATCAAATACTACAAACATACACACATGTGCATTTTACACACATGCATGTACACACACAGACAGATAGGCAAGAGTGGATTACTCATGTACAAAAACACAGCTTTTCCCCTTTCCTGAAGCTCTCTCTGCATGTTTTTGGTGCAGCTCCTTTGAAGACCCCTGTGACAAGGATAATCCGTTTGATCTGGATAGGTCAAAGCCTTTCTGACAGGACTTAATCCTCTCTCTCTACTCCTGGGCTAAGACGGCAGATACATCAAGCTATGCTGTTCAATCTCTAGCAAAAAAAAGCTAGAAGGAATCCTAAACAATAAGGTCTGTACCAGATCCCTCCTTCACTGGGTAGGTGGGTCAGATGCTGTAGGAACAATAGGAACCCCAAAGGCTGAACTTTGACCTTCAGGTTAAGAAGGTTTTGATCGGTATATCAGCTTCTTAAATGGTGGAGCATGGTAAGCCCTTGTAATCGTCAATAAAGCGATGGGTTCATAGCCTGAGGACAGGTAGTGGGAAAGGTGGTGTTTTAGAAAGCCTTTTCTGGAAACAATTAGTTTTGTAATCTTGAATTTTGCTTTTTAATAAGGAGTATATCCTTCAGCCAAACAACAACAATAATGCTGAAAGACACAATGACATTGAAATAGTGTTAATTTTAAATGTATTCCTGTAATTAAAGAGTATGTATACTCTTTAGATTATTCTCTGTGTATTATTAATAGTTATCAGTCACTAGTGTGCATTAGAGTGGCAGAATATTATGTAATACTACAAATGATTACACAAAAATAAAAAAATAAAAGATGTGTATTAATTTAGTTTTTCTTTGCTGTCCCCCCCTTTGATGAACTGTTTGCAAAATACATGTATTTTAATTTGTGTGTGTTCTGCAGAGTGTGCGAGTTAAGTGGAAGGCATTTCGAGGCCTTCTTTGAGCTGCTGACAATCACAGTTATCTGTTTATCAGCTTTAGATCCTGGCTGTCAGTCAAACTTAGGGAGGTGAAAGGTCATTGCCTATAGTGGTGCACTGTGCAAATGAGGAAGAGAAACAAAGGTGCTGTGCTCTGGAATACCCACCCCCTTCCCTGCCCACCGACATACACACACCAAAAAATTCATTCATTGAAAATATACACTGATCAGCCTAATACAATCAAGCCACCTGCCTAATATTGTGCAGGTCCCCCTTGTGCAACCGAAACAGCTCCGACCCAATAAGGCATGGACCCTGGCACCAAAAGTTAGCAGCAGATCCTTTAAGTCCTGTAAGTTGCAAGGTGGGGCCTCCATGGATCTGGCTTGTTTGTCCAGCACATATCGTAGATACTCAATCAGATTAAGATCTGGGGAATTTGGAGGCCCAGTAAACACTTCCTACTGAACTACCATTATTATAAAGCGCTAATGCAACTATGTTTAGGTAGGTGTCAATGTGACATCCACATGAATTCCAGGACTGCACAGAACATCCAGCTTCCTCCGCCTGCTTGCCTTCTTCCCATAGTGCCTTCTTCCCTGGTGCAGTCTCTTTTCCAGATACATGATGCATACACTCCTGGCTGTCCATATGATGTAAAAGCAAGCATGATTTATCAGATCAGGCCTGCTTTTTCCATTCTTGCATGGTCCAGTTCTGATGTTTATGTAACCATTGTAGACACTTTAAGCAGTGGACAGGGTGTTTGGGCACTCCGTACTCGGCAATGGAACTTCTGGCAAATCATTACTAAGGACAGGGACTTGAGTTTGCAACTTGGTCTCAAGTCAGACTTAAATGACACATAAAATGACTTGAGACCTGTCGACGATTCGAGATCCGGGATTTGAGAACAATGTTTATTTTGTTTATTTATTTTTTGGTGCATTAACATTAACAGAATGACTGATGAGCTGAGTTACCCCCCTAGTTAACTTTACACATGCACATGGCCATATATGATGCAACTATAAGAGACTTGAGACTTGACATGGACTTGTGACCAACATTTTGAGAATCGACTTGGACTCAAAGACTTGAAACTTGACAAAAAATGACTTGTGATCATTGCTGTCCTTTACCAAGCCAGAGTTTGGCTTTTGCCATAATAAAATATATTCCACTCTGATCATGCTAAAATCTGCAGAGAAGGGTGATGTTTCACATCTATTATACTCTTCTATTATAATGATTATTACCTCCTAGTGATGAACCATACATACATACTGTACACCAGTGGTTCCGAGGACCAGTTCTGAAAACCTGCTGAATTTGTCTTGTTACAACACATCTGATTGATGTCACAAGCCCCTGATATCTCTATGAGTACAATCTGATGTTTTCAGGCAGCAAAAAACTGTGTAGGGCTATGGGCTTCCAGAACTGCCATTGAAAATCAGTTATACACCACTGAAAATCCAGCACTAATCACATTTTAATAACCAATAAACCAATTTATACAGCTTAATAGGCCTGAGAAATTCTCACATGTGCTTGGTCAGAAGGTGTTGATTAACAGGAGTTCTGGCTGTAATTTAAATGATATGGTTATACCGATGCATTTGTTCTAATACATTATGATTTCTATAGTAACTCATCCTCAGGAACTTTGTGGCTTCATGGCTTCGCAATAATGCATGGCTCATGCATGGATAGAAACCACAATAATCCTAGCCTAGTGTGTCATTATTTAAAATCAAGTATAATTTTTAACATTATAAAACTTGGAGACATATTAAAGACATATTATATATATTTAAAATTTATGGATGGATGTCAGACATTCAGATGCCAGTGCTTCAAAGCGGTAATTAAGTTTTCCACCACAAGAAATCTTTTTCCTTATTACTTATATTAAGACAACATATATGCTGACAAACTGCCAGGGAAAAATATGAATGGCAATAATTGGTAGTTTGAGCAACACCATTGATGGTGTTTACCTGTCTCACACCTGGTGTTCTCAGATAAGTGACAAACATACATACATACAGGGGTTAGACAATGAAACTAAAACACCTGTCATTTTAGACCACAATAATTTATTAGTATGGTGTAGGACCTCCTTTTGCGGCCAATACAGCGTCAGTTCGTCTTGGGAATGACATCTACAAGTCCTGCACAGTGGTCAGAGGGAT
>JAOVYV010000034.1:8023957-8039334 GCA_025674545.1 Hassar affinis | reverse complement strand
AGGTTGTAAAGTAGTGCTTTACTTCCTAAACCATATGAACTAACCTTTTTTTTAAGTTAGTTAAAAGTTTTTTTTAATTAGTTGTATTAATGGCTGTATGTCTTATGTTATGTTAAGTAAGAAATGCTCACTACTGTATTAAGTAGTGTATACTGTAATAAGTGATGATTGAAAGAAGTGAAAGTACACTCTTTCTCTCTCTGTCTCTCTATCTCAGTTTAGCGTTTAGCTTTTTTTACTATATCCTTTTCCACATTCACAGCTAGTTGTTATTCCTTCTTCATTCTGGATGAATAAACGTGACTTGTGTGCCAGTGTATGCATCACTGGTATTCCAGGGATACGACCATCAATTCAATTCACACTAATATTAAAGAAGTCAAATAATATTTTGGCAGTCGAGGGAGTTGGCAGTTCGGTAAGCATTCCATTGACCCAGCAGAATGAAGCAGAGAAAGTGTGGAAATAGTAAAGCTAGATTTGAGTTCCTTGTGCCTTACTATATTGTTTTTAACACATTTGAATGATGGATATCAGCCAAGTAATTGAGTATAACAATGGCTATGTGTGTTGGTGTTTTGGTGGCTTTCTAAGTTTGGATTCTCTTTGGTAGTTGGTAGTAATCTTTTGCATTATGGCTCCATATGTGTTTATAGGAAATCTAACTGTAGTACACTAAATTGCATTTTGGCACTGTCTATTATTTAATACCAGCTTGTTTTCTGGCATGGCAGTATTATAATTTGTTGGTAATTACTTGACCATTTAAGTGTTTTGCATCAGTTTTTATAACCCCTCTGCTTCCTTATTTCTCCCCCTTTTGAAATCTTTTTCTCAGATTGACCAGCTGAAGCAGGACCTCTCAAAAAAAGAGTCCGAGATGTTGGCCCTGCAGACTCAACTGGAGACTTTGACCAATCAGAATTCAGACTGTAAGCAGCATATTGAAGTCCTGAAGGAGTCCCTTACAGCAAAGGAGCAAAGAGCGAATATCATGCAGACAGAGGTTAGTAAGTATATATATGTCTGAGGGCTTTTTTTCTCCCAAAATAGCTTTATATTAAGAATTTACATAGCTGCATTAATGAAAGGATTAATGCAAGTCAATCTAAACAGTTATGTCCTTTACATTATCTTCTGTTACAATTTAATCCCATTGCATTTCCTAAAAACTGAATGTTTTATGATGTCTTGCCCAACAGTCTTTTTTGTGTTATTTTTTTACAAATTCTGTATATAGGAAGGTGCAGTATATATGAGCTCTTTACTCTTAAAATGAATTAGACTTCATAAAAAAAAAAGATACAATTTGTCAATTGACAATTCATTGTCTTATGGTCAGACTGACACTAGAGTATGTACTAAATGCATAATTTTGCCTCAATCTTAGACAGGGAAATTAGGTTTAATTTAATATTTAAGACATAAGTGACACGAAAGCACAATCAGTATTCAAATCCTGTTTCTGGATTGCGAGGTTTTATTAATACACCATGCAAGAGCTATTTGGTTGCACTAAAACATGAACAAGAACATTTTTAGCTTAGTCTGCCTACTTTACTGCCTACTCTTAAGATTATGCCTCTTAAGATCATGCCTGCTAATTACTACATTTGTGTCTGTAGGTATGGAGGAATTAATTGAATGAATATATTTGTCTCATTTCATTAAAAACAGCTGATGAACAAATATGACAGGACAGATTTTCTACTTTGTTTGATCAGACCCAGTACTCAGTATACCTTCTACTCTTCTGGGGAGGCTTTATACACAAAGGCATTTTCCTGCTGGAACCATACTTCCAGTGAAGGGAAATCTTAATGCTACAACATACAACGCTATCCTATACAATCATGTGTTTCCAACTTTGTTGCACGCTTGACCATATAGTGTATGTCCGATTGTCAGATACTTGGCGGATATTAAATTTCAACAAGCCGGTACTGGTTCTCACCCATGTTTTAGCTCTTAATGAAGCATAGAGCATTGCTCAGGGCAACTTTGCGTCCGCTGGACTTGTCAGTATGTTATGTTAGGGTAACAGA
The DNA here is from genome assembly GCA_025674545.1 of Hassar affinis. Taxonomy (NCBI): domain Eukaryota; kingdom Metazoa; phylum Chordata; class Actinopteri; order Siluriformes; family Doradidae; genus Hassar; species Hassar affinis. The sequence goes on along the minus strand of JAOVYV010000034.1, from coordinate 8,037,289 downwards.
GGTTAAACTGATATCGATGTGGGTTTGCTTGGCCATACGACAGCCAAACAATACATGGTGCTCTAGATTTCACAGAGAATGTGTTGTAGCTTTTCAACAGCAGCAGCAATTACTATTAGTAGAGCAGCCAACGAGTCTGTTAATCTTCCTTAGCTAGTTTCAGGCAGACACGCCTATGTGATTTTAACTTGCCTTTTTGGAATGGCACGCTTGTGTGATTTTAGTGGCCGTTTTTGGGAACGGTAATTGTTTGAAACACGTAAGAACAGTTTTAACAGCAAATAATAGTGCTTTTCCATCAGACAGCGCTGCAGGGAACAGTACTGTAACAAAATCAAGATTTTTTTACATTCTTTGCACTGTTAAAAAAAAAGAAATAAGAAAAAATACAATTCATTTCATGGGGATAAGGAAATATACTAGACTACTCAAAGAAAATAAAGGGAACACTTACAGTATACCATCACAGTATAACACCAAGTCGGTTAAACTTCAGGGATATCAATCTGGCCAGTTAGGAAGCATAAGCGATTGTAAATCAGTTTCACCTGATTTGGTGCTAATGGAAGTGACAGTATGTGCACTGGAGAGGCAACAGCAAGACAACCCCCCAAAAATTTGGAATAGTTTTGTAGGTTGTGGCCCAAACTTTGGTGAACTTTATGCTGCCTGTAACATCATCCAGCATGACCAGTTTAGTGGTGGGTCAGTGATGGTCTGGGGAAACATAGCCTAGGAGGTTCACACCAACCTCCACATGATAGCAAACTGTACCCTGACTGCTGGATGAAATGCCTTTGTCAGACCTAATGCTGGTGCAGTGGGCCATGGGTTCCTTCTGGTGCAGGACAATGCCTGGCATCATGTGGCCAGATCATGGATGTGTATAGGCAGTTCATGGATGATGAAGGCATTGATGCCATTGACTGGCTCACATCACTACAATGAAGTTCATAATATATATAAGGTATAATGACATGCACTATATGTGTGTTAACCATCCATGAATAAGCATTTGGAACTAGGAAATATATCAGGGGGGTTCAATCTGTGCCACTATAACCATAGTATGAGCAGTTCTGTGTTTTGTTTAGTAACTGGACCATGTTGTATTTTGCTGTTTGGTGGAAAAATTAATACTTGTTCTGGCAGCAGTATGTATAATCTTGTGAATTATTGAGATTCACACATGGGAAAATTTGTAATATATAAAATTGCAGCAATGTTTGCTCACTTGCTAGTCATGAGCTTATGCACTAAAGTATCAGCTGTAATTTAAATCCAGGTGTTGTGCAGTTTGAAACTGAATCCTCAGCTCATGTATTTGTAGGTATGTCCCTGCATTTTTAATAGTGTAAATATGGTGACTGATTGAGCATTAGGGGTTATACCTCATTACAAAATGTACCATATGGGTCCCAAAATAAACAAGTGTTTATTTTTTCCTTTATTTTGTAGAAAAAACAAACCAGAACGGTTAGAGAGATAAAAGGAGATTCATTGATGCCTAGTGAGCATATGGGGGAATACAGCGATTGCATTGCAAGAGAGTTTTTACTGGAACGCTAATATAAACCTGTGGGTAAATGCAGCAGTGTTCTCTGTCCTGTCTAACCTTATTATGCCCATTGAAGATATATTGCAAGGATGTTTGGTGAAGGAAACAAATGAAAATGATCGTTTTTTGAGGGAACTAAAATACTTAGAACTAAATGAATTAGAAATGTTGGGGTAATCCATTTCAAATGAGGATCCAGTTACTTGCACAATCATTTACATCCATGATTCTAACCGCTAAATACTGTTTTTGGAGACTTTAATTCTGGCCATTGTTCTTGACAGGCTATTTTGTTCCAAATGACTGCTCATGTGCACTCACTCACACATTCATATAAACACACTCAAAGTTTTTTCACTGTCAAGAAATGAGACCTTAATTGGCTATTAGTGGCACTGTCTCTCAGTGTCTGGCCTGGATGCTGCTAAAAAGAAAGCTAGGCTGAGGGTAGTTGTGCAATTTTCTGCGCTTATTGAAGTACAATGACAAGTTAGTTAAATATTACTTTGTTTTGCTTAACACAAAAGATAATAAAAACAGCTAAAGATAATTTATGGTTATGAGCAAAATATGTGGCTGGATCTTGCTGTTTGCGAAAAATATTTGAGTCATGTTCCTTGCCATATAATGTATAATTTTTTTTTTTAGGATTGGTTTTGTAGCTTTATGAACACAAACATACTGCAAAGTCAAAGATTTAGGTCATGATAGAACTGAGCTTGGGTGTACATCTAGACATCTAGTTTTTTCACTGTTAGTGCAATGTGTTGTTATCTGAGGATCGTACTGCTGAATATTATTGCTGTAATGAGAATAAATACGTGGAACAACGATGGATGAATAAACAAGACTTTAAAATTAGTCTGTGATGTACAAACCCCATTTCTAGAAATGTTGGGACACTTTGGTTGGGACAAGTTTGTAATTTGTTAATTCACTTGAAATTTATGAAATAATGCTAATTCTAAAAAAAAAATCTGAGAAACTGATGCCTGTAACAAGCTCTAAAAAAACAACAACTTTTAATTATACTTTGTAATGATTTGGGAATTGAAGATACTAATTGTTGTAGTTTTAGATGTGGAATTTTGGCCTGTTCTTGCTCTATACAAGGCTTGAGCTGCTCAACAGTCTGTGGTCTCTGTTTTCTTTTTCTCCACTTCATGATGCTCCATACATTTTCAATAGGAGGCAGATCTGGACTGCAGGCAGGTCAGAGTTCAGCCATGCTGTGCTTTTCATTGGTAACAGTCTGCATGGTCTTTTTCATATTTGGCACATAAAATAGGATGTCCGTTTTTTCCAAAACCAAGCTGAAACGTGGACTCGTCTGACCACAGAACATGTTTCCACTGTCTATCACAGATGACTTTGGGCTCAGAGAACTGGTTGGCGTTTCTGCACAAAATTAATATATGGCTTCCTTTTTGCGTAATAGAGTTTGAGGTTGCATTTTTGATGCAGCGTTGGACTGTGCTAAGTGACAGCGATTTTCCAAAGTACTCCCGTGGCTATTTCCATCATGGTAGCATGACAGTTACTCAGGCAATAGCACCTGAGGACACTTTTTGATCACACATATTCAGCAGCGGTTTCCATCTTTGGCCTTTATGGACTGAAATTTTCCCCAACTTCCTGAATTTGTTCAGGATATTATGAACTGTAGAAGGTGAAAGAAGAAAATTCTGCAATCCTGTGCTAAGAGACATTGTTACTAACAATTCTCTCATGGAGTTTTGTACAAAGTGGTGAAGTCTAAGCCTCCGGTGGATGCTCCTTTTATACTCAATCTTGATGACCTCTTCTGTTACCGGTTAAACTACTAATTGTGGAACCTTCCAGACCTTTTCAGTCTTATTTTGCCTCTGTGCCAACATTTTTGAGTGGGTTATAGACACCACAGTCTATTATCTTTTATATTTGCAAAATACAATTAAGTTTGTTGGTGAAAACACTGAAAATGCGCTCTTTGTACTTTTATCGGTTAAATAAAAGTTAAAGCAATTTAAATGGGGTTCCCTGATTGATTGAATCAGATTGATTTTTATTTTTAATTATATGAAATTGGTAAATACTATCAAAATAGTATCAAGGTTGTTATGCTTATTATTTAGTTAATAATATTAATAGCTAATAAAACAGGTGTAAATAATGTACATTTAATCATAAGTACATATTTTTCATATCACTCTTAAAATTAAATCTGTGCTATAATCATAAGGGGGTCCTTAGAAATTCTTTTACACTGGAAAAAATCAATGGATGCAAAGAACCTCTGGTATAGACAATGCAGAAAAACTAATACCTTAGCTGAAATAGAGGAGAAAGAAGGAATTATAGTTTCTGTGAAGGAATAGGCTCAGCTGTTTTTTTATGTTTTTGTTGTTCCTTCCCTTGTGTTACCTAATAAATGCACCATTAGCTGAACTCAATGAGTGAGGCATGCTGACATTAATTGTAAGACTTTGTATACAGTGTTGTACTGTATGTAACATTTATTAAAGAAACATTATGTGTAATTGTATGTAATCAACACTGCAGTGATGTTTGATGATATTGATTCTTATTATGTTACTAAATGTGAAAAATTACCATGACAATTTCTGATACAAAACACTTCACTGTACATACTAAATACCATATTTGTGTGGGGGAAAATATGACAGACCAATGATATTGCTCTGTAAAGGCTTGTCTCTGAATCTAGCATTCTTTCACAAAAATGACATCAAACCATCCACTAAATTCGTGGAAAATACCAAAGATTTCCAGGGCAATATTATTTTCCTCCACTGGACTATTATATTCTGTACCACTTGAATTTATAAAAAAAAAAACTGGATACTTGTTTCCATTTTAGTGCATAAAATGGAAACATTGCATAAAATAATAGTTTGTAGCTAATCCATGTCAAAACATGCATTGAGTTACAGGGGAGCGCTACTATACATTGTTGGTTACTCATAGAAGTCAGCATTCCGTCTTATCTGAAAGATGTCATGGATCTGTGTTCCTCTACTCCAACCTTGGCAAGCATGTTTTCAATTAAATTCAATTCAACTTTATTTATAAAGCGCTTTTATGGACACAATGGACATTGTCTCAAAGCAGCTTTACAAAGACATGAAAGTAGTTTGTGGGTTTTGTCCCTAACTGTTATCCTTAATGAGCAAGCCAGTTCAGTAATAAATAATCCGTTCTATAACTGAGTGCTCTATAGTAAGGAAAGCTGCAATTTTAATTAGTAAACTGGTCTTGATGGGCCTCAGCACTGTCATGCTGGAACAGGTTTAGGTCCTTTTATTCCAATGAAGGGAAGTCATAATGCTACAGATACAAAGGCATTATGGACAACTGTGTGCTTCCACCTTTGTAGCACCAGTTTGGGGAAGACCCACCCACATGAATGTCAAGTCATGTGTCCATATACCTTTGCCCTATTGTGCAAGTTTAGTTTCTACTAAAGTGATTTCAGCAAACAGTCACTGATCACTGTTATTCCTGACGTCGCACCAATGGACATCTTTGTTCTTTTTTACTCTTGGCTTTAAAGACATGTAATAATAGTGAGAGTCCTTCCATAACTTCTACTCATTGCCAGTTCTTCATTTAGTCTGTTTTACTATTTGCACTTCAAATAGACAGACATTCAGGAAATGATAAATACAGTAAAAAAAAGGCACACTTACTTATGTCTTCTGCAATAGTCTGTCTGTTCAGAGTTTACGAAAATTGAAAATGGGTTACACTAAATATATATATATATATTTTTTTTCACATTTACTACCTATTTATGTAAACAATCTATTCCTTATTTAATAAACTAATTGAATTCAGTTTTTTTATTATGATTTTTTTTTTCAAAAGTACAGCTGTTCCACTGATTCACTGATGCAAGTGCAGACTGGAATTTCATTGGAAAATTTGCGAACAAATCCAGACATCAGATCTTGTAAGTCAGATCTTGTCATTTCGAACAGGGATCATGGTCATGCAATCTGCAAACAACAATATCAGGGCACATATCCAAAAAAATATCAAGAATATAAATACACAAAATTAAAAGCTTGGTAAGTTCAGGTTATGAACACTGAATATCACTTTCAGTCAAACAGGCAGAAACAGGCAAAGTGTGAACATGTGCCTGTGGAGTGATGTGCATCGTTATCCATGTTATTCATTTGCGAAGTGCAGTCTCTGATGGATTCTGGCACATGCGTAACACTTTATATGAATCTAACAGCTTTGCGCAGTAATTTTTATATCATAATCCCTCTGTAATTGCAAATTAATTTTGTCACACTTTAGGAACAGGGAAATGACGTCTAGTATTCAAAAAAATGCCTAATGAAATCTATGGATATCTATGAAGTCCCACTTTATACCGACTCTTACAAACATAAAAAAAAAAAAAAAAAAGAAAAACAACTCTCAAACAGACCTCTTGGACACACGTCCACTCTTGACATTTTTGATAAAGACTGTTAGAAAGCAGTGCTGCTCTCAGGTTCTGTCCTGGTTTCCCCTTAGTGTGGTAGCTGGTTCTGTGTTCTGTGGTTCCATGGCTTGCACTCATACAGGTCAGATGGAGCAGTGAGCGGTGGGAGCAACACGGCCCAGCGCAAAACACACACCCCGTCCAAAGAAAAGAGCCTCTGTGTTTTGGAAGCAGTGCAGTGTCCATGTGGAAAAGCAATAAAGAACAGTAACTGAGGGTAGAGAGAGGCAATGATGAGTTATTTAATGGTTTACACACAGCCCTTCACATCATTGACCCATTTTGCTTATTCGTCCACTCTCGTACGCACATACACAAATTCACCAGGATGTGGCGTACCGTTGCAGTCGAACAAGTCATTTGGGTAGCAATACCTTACCATTAAGCGAAGTGCTGCATTCAGCATTCAGCATTTAACATTCAACAGAGCAGAGTACATGTTAATATTGTACACTAAGGAAAAGCCTTTTCTTTTAATTTGAACCATTTTTTGCATTGTGTACTCCATTTTGCAATGCATCCATCCAAGTTTATTATTTATATGAACCCCCAGGCTTATCAAAGCCCGAACTGAAATGTAAGTTCAGAGTTTGCTGCTTTCTAATCACCACAAAACGCATGACTGAATCTAACTGACATACCTTGCCATTTTTTTAACTCCTCCCCTCCCCCCTTCTCCTGCTAGCATTCAGTCTTTGTCTCTTGCTCTCTTTGCCTTTCCTCCCCCTTCTTGCAGTCTCCTCTTTATTTTTCTTTGCCCAAGGGGCTTCAGTAAATGAAGGGGGTCCACTGTGCATCACTTATGCTGTTGACATGTGGTAGCAATTTCCCCAGGTTACGTTAAACCTACACACACACTCACTCTCTCTCTTTCTCTTACTCCTCACGTGTGGTGGATATGGACTGTCTCACCCACCAGGTCTGCTGTATACGAGCTTGGACTTTTATGTGTGAAAATACACACATATGATATCATTATTTGATTAGAGTTTAATGCATATGTCTCCACAGTGTTCTATCTTTGAATAGGGTTCTACTACTACTACTACAAAAAAAAAGTCAAGTTCTTAGAGTTTTATTCATCTGTCCTCATCTGTCCTACATGAGGCACGTCCAGAGACCCCGGCAGGAGTAGTCTCTTTGCTTTCCTAAAGACGAGAAGAAAAGACAGAAAGCCAAGAGAGGGATGAGGTTAAAGTCTCCTCTTTTCCTCTTTTCATCAATCACGTAAAGGAAAACCTTTGCACCTTGGCTGATTTCATTCATTAACGACCTCACGAAAAAAATAATAAAACAAAGAAAAACCACACAAACAGTAACAGCAGATACATTTTGTGTCCATCTGGTTGTCACAGAGGGTTCTGGAGGTAGCTAAGAAAAAGGAAAAGAAATAATATCTGAGTCTAATTAGCTCTATTTGCTCCCATTCATCCAGTCAATGAGTTGACAGCATAATGGACACATCAGCCTGAGCCTGAAAAGTGTGGTTGACCCTTGGCCTGGAGTCAGAGGTCATCGAGGATCTAAATGTTACTCTCTGTGCGAGAGGTGTATGTTTGTTTGTGTTTCTCAGAACTTGTATCGGGGAGGGGTAGAAGTGCTTATTTTAGATGGATCGTTACCTCTGTGCTGTTTTTAGCAATTGGAAGAGGAAGCTGCAACTTCACTTTTGTCAATTCCGCTTCTTTGCCATTGTATATCTTATCCAATCACAGATCAGTTTTTCTTAACCTTCTTGGCCTTGGGTTAATACACAAAAGACTGCCTTCTGGGTTGTATTGTGTATCCAAATACAGATGATGGGAAGATATCCATGCACTATTTTATGTGATCAATCTATACCTGTATGCATTTAAATCTCTAATTACATTAAACGTTATTTAAAGCAATCAGAAACATTAATTTTGCTAGAAGTATCCCATAGCAGCAACATCATCATCTGTTGCATATAAAAGTCCACTGCTGCCTGTGTATTTTCTTAGAACCTATAGATATTAATCCTCGGACTTGATTCTGAAACACAGAATGTTTGTCATGTATTTATTAGATGTTAATATTTGCATGATGTTTGTAAATGAATCAGCCTGTTCGCCTGTCTGCTTTGCAGTGTAGGCACAGAACGCAAGCTCGTGTAATGAGAATTTACAGTGTAAAAAATCCTACCTTTGATTAATCCTCCCGCTACCTGTCATTGTTTGAAGACGGAAACTGTTGAGTCGTAAAAATGTCAGGAGCAGATGAAGATTACGAGCAGGATGTGAGGGGGGAAGCATTTGGGAACAGGCAGGAAAAATAATCAAGCGCCGAGCGGCTCATACCAATTTGAAGCATGTCCCATCGCTGTGCACCGAGCTGGGTGATAATGATGATTAATGGCAGATAGGATGCTGTGAGTGAGACTGTGTGTATGTGAAGGTGGAAAATATGACCAAGAAGTGAGCTCTAAATGGCTCCCTGTAGAGCAATGGAAGCCCTGTGATCAGTTCGGACAGCATTTAAATGTTTTTTTTTTTTTTTTTTTTTTTTTTAGAGCAGATGAGGTCATTGCTGCAAAGTAATGACACTGATGGGCTTTATTTTTAATAGTGTGCACTGTGAAATATTACCCAAACAAATAATTGAATCAGCCAGAGTCTATTAAAAAGTAATCTGAAGCTGTATAAAAGTACGACTGTGTGTGAATACATTTGTGTGTCAGGCAGTATGAATGTTTTGTTTTATTTTTTAAAATGGAGACAAAAATAAGCACTTCATGTGTATTCATGTGTTGTGATGCGTAAAATACACTGTTAGTAAAGAGAAAATGTGATATACAACCGAACAGATTTTCAGGAAGGATAACTCTGTCTGCATAATCAATATTCTTGGAGAATGTGGAGCTAGTACTTGTTGCTGACTCCCTTCTGCTACTGAAGGATCTCACTGCTCATGTTGTGAATGACAGCGATACTTGGACTACTGATTGGAAGGTTGTGAAATCCTAGTCCTGCCAAGCTGCCCCCTGCTGGACCCTTGAGCAAGGCCCAGAACGCTCAACTACACAAAATGTGATGTCCTTTTACTTCTGTAATTTGCCATATGTCATAAATAGTAGGTAATTGTAGCTGTTGACAAAGCACCCTAGGCTAAGCTTCAGTGATCGGTTTTGTGGTTATATCATCAAACTTGAGGCTGTGAGAGTGGTAGAACTGACAACTGATCTTGATGGTGACTTGGATGCATCACACATGGATTTACCTGGTAAACCTAGGAGGGCTTTCAGGTAACTTTGGAGCATCTGGCATTAATGGTCTTCTCCGTTGTACTAACTGACATTGGACACATTGAGTCTGAAAGGGCAATAAATACGCATTATAGCGGTGGCTGCAAGCTCTGGATATACAAGTAATGCTAGATTGGGCTGATGTAATTTGCTCTTGTCATAAATATGGTAATTGTAGCTGATGAGAAAGCATCTTGTCCCAAGCTTCAGTGATTGTGTTTTGCTGGTAACCCCAAACTGTGTGAGGCTGTGTGTTTTGAACACTTGGGTAAAGAAAGTGGCAGAACTTTCAACTGATCTTGGCGGTGACTTGAGTGCATCACACAGGGGACTGGCTACATTTGCCTGGTAAAACTAAGTAAAACTTCCAGGTAACTGTGGAGCATCTGCCATTAAAGACCATCTCCATTGTAACTGTCATTAGTACAAATTCTGAAAGGGCATTCAAGTATTATAGAGGCAGCTGCAAGCTTTGGATATTTAAGTAATGCTAGGTTGTGCTGATGTAAACCAAGTTGAGGTTGAGATTGAAATCTTCAAATTAATATGCAGCTTCACCAACCAGAATTGCAGTGGATTCAGAACTGATCTCTAGAACATGGGATGGATTCTGGGGGGCAGAGGTAGCTCAGTGGTTAAGACAATGGATTACTGCTCAGAAGTTCATGAGTAAAGTTCCCAGCACTAAATCCCACCAACCTGCTACCACTGGGCCTCCGAGCAAGGCAACCCTCAACTGCTTATTTGTATAAATGAGATTCATGTAAGTCACTCTAGTTAAGGGTGTCTACCAAATGCCGTAAATGTAAATTCCAGTCCATCTCACAGGGTCATACACATTTACACACTGTGTCAGTGATGCATGGGGCAGTTTGTTCCACCTACTGGCATGTTTTTGGGAAGTGGGTGGAAACTGGAGAACCTGGAAGAAACCCATGCAGGTAAGGGAAGAACAAGCATCAGGGGGGTTACCACAAGAGGAGTTGGAATTTGTAGTCAGCGATAGTCTGAGGTGACCTTCTCAGGCTGTTGTTGAAAAATGAATGAATGAGTGAATTAATGAATGAATACATACACAAACTCAAATCTGTCAGCAAAGGGCAAATCTAGAGTTATAAATCAGGGCTACCTCTGTACCTTATGCATGCTGTATGGTGGGATAAGATGAGTGTTATGAATTGATTCATATCAACAAGCTTAGTTCTCTCAAACTGACAAAGATTAACATTTTCTCTCTTCGTTTGTGGCCTATCCACCCTCCTGCTTCTTTTCATTTGCTCTGTTTGTACTATTACAAGGAGCATTTCTTTTGCACTTTTTATATTTAAAGTTTAAAATCACTGGAATGAGACTTGACATTCATACACTCACTGTGACATGGTTTTTGGTGCCAGATGGGTTGGTTTGAGTTTTCTAAAACTGCTGATTTCCTGGGATTTTCACATGAAACAGTCTCTAGAGTTTAAACAGAAAGGTCTGAGGGTAAATGGCCAGATTGGGTTGAGCTGATGGAAAGGATATAACAACACACATACACTACATTGCCAAAAGTATTCGCTTGCCTGCCATCACAGGCATATGACCTTGAGTGACATCCCATTCTTAATCCATAGGGTTTAATATGATGTCGGCCCACCCTTTGCAGCTATAACAGCTTCAAATTTCTGGGAAAGCTATCCATGAGGTTTAGGAGTGTGTTTATGGGAGTTTTTGACTTCTTCCAGAAGTGCATGTGTGAGGTCAGACACTGATGTTGGACAAGAAGGCCTGAGAAGGCCTTACAGCTTCCACCCTAATTCATCCCAAAGGTTGAGGTCAGGACTTGACTGTGCAGGCCAGTCAAGTTCTTCCACACCAAACTCGCTCATCCATGTCTTTATGGACCTTGCTTTGTGCACTGGTGTACAGTCTTGTTGGAACATGAAGGGGCCATCCCCAAACTGTTCCCACAAAGTTGGGAGCATGAAATGGTCCAAAATCTCTTGGTATGCTGAAGCATTAAGTGTTCTTTTCACTGGAACTAAGGGGCAAGTCCAACTCCTGAAAAACAACCCCACACCATAATCCCCCCTCCAACAATCCTGACACTGCAAAATCAGACAAGTACTGTTCTCCGGGCAACCACCAATCCCAGACTCGTCCATCAGATTGCCAGATGGAAAAGCATGATGCATCACTCCAGGCTCTAGAGTCCAGTGGCAGTGTGCTTTACACTACTGCAGTCGATGCTTTACATTGCACTTGGTGATGTAAGGCTTAGATGCAGCTGCTCAGCCATGGAAACCCATTCCATGAAGCTCTATACGCACTGTTCTTGAGCTAATCTGAAGACCACATGAGGTTTGGAGGTCTGTAGTGATTGACTCTGCATAAAGTTGGTGACCTCTGCGCACTATGCACCTCAGCATCCACTGACCCCACTCTGTTATTTTACATGGCCTACCACTTTATGGCTAAGTTGCTGTCATTCCCAATTGCTTCCACTTTGTTATAAAACTACTGACAGTTGACTGTTGCACAGGTGGCGTCCTATGAGGGTTGAACCCCCCCAGTGTTATGTAAACTAGTTGGACAGAAAAGAGAATGTGTGTGTAATAGCATAGCAATTCATGCAACGGCCCTGACAGGATAACAAACATATGTGTTATACTAGACTATTTCATTGCATGCATAATTTGTGGCTTAAATTGCAATAAGTATTCATTAGTGATAAAATCATCAACATTTGTTTGATGAAAATTCAGTTGCTGATACACATCAGTTGCACCCCCCCCAGCCCTCCCATTCTGGACAGTTGAAAATTAGAAAAAGGAATTACCTGGCATTTTTCCAGTGAAGGTATCATAATCCACCATTCAAGGCCATACCACAAGATGCAAACCGCTCATCAGCAGCAAGAATCAGAAGGCCAGATTGGAATTACACAAAGAAATACAGAAAAGAGCCACAAAATTTCTGGAGAAAGAAAGTGTCTGCTTATGATCCTGACATACAAGCTCATCAGTCAAGCACGGTAGAGGAAGTGCCATGGCTTGGGCTTGCATGGCTGCTTCTGGAATGGATTCACTAAGCTTTATTGATGATGTATTCATGATGGTAACAGCAAAATGTATTCTCTCTACCAATTTACAGAGAAATGCATCTGATATTACTGCAAGGAACTTCAGCATGCAGCATGACAATGACACAAAACACTACTAACACAACAACAGACTTCATCAGGGGGAAAAAGTGGAAGGTTGTAGACTGTCAATCACTAAACCTTAACCAAACTGAACATCTATTTTAACTTCCTGAAGAAGAGAGTGAAGGGAGAAGACAAAACAAAGCTGAAAGAAGTTGCAGTAAATCATCATAAAAGAAGAATGCAACATTTTGTTCATGATTGTTGCTCACTGGCTTGATGCAGTTATTGCAAGCAAGAGATATGCAACCAGAAATTTAAGTTATTTTACTTTAAGATGAGAGCAACTCGATGGGTAGCACTGTTGCCTCACAGCAAGAAGGTTCTTGGTTCAATCCCCAGATGGAGTTATCTGGGTCCTTTCTGGGGGGAGTCTGCATGAGTTTACTCTGGGTACTCCGGTTTCCTCCCACAGTCCAAACAAATTCAAGTTAGGGGAATTGGACATACATTGGCCCATGATGGTTTTTGAAAGTTCAACTTGTGTACTGATAAAAGACTTTGTGTATCAACGTACTCTTTGTTTGTCATGTATGGCCAATAATGCTGAAATGACTTTAAAAATCAATAAACAAACCAACAATGTTAAGATGGTCTTCCAATACTTTTGCACACACAAAAAGGGTGATCAAAGGTTAGAACCAAAGGTTCTAAGTTAGGTAACACATCTAGATATAAATGGAAACGCAAGCTGATATTCTGAGCTGTCATCTTTTGATCTTAAACTCAAATGTCACCAAAAAGTCAGTCAGTCATTATCTGTACCGCTTATTCCCAGTTACGAGGTCACGGGGGAGCCAGTGCCCAGCCGGCAACTCTGAGCGCAAGGG
>JAOVYV010000034.1:8006859-8017269 GCA_025674545.1 Hassar affinis | reverse complement strand
GTTGAGCCATTCCATGTTACCTGGTAGGAGCATCCTTCCAGGTAGGACTTGAACCACTTCCATGCAGAGTCAGTGATTATTTTAAATATATGTCATTGTAGACAAATGCTTATGCCTAAAGTTGAGTGAATCCTTAATAGAACAGCTTTAACCTAATATTTAATTTTAATAGATTTGAGAAACAGTTATGGTTCTTGTACGAATTCAGGGTAGACCTCTAGTTTGTTTCTGGTCTATGCCTTAAACTCATGAGAAGTTGATGCTCATATTACATTGAAGTGGTGTACTGTATACAGTTAATACTGAAGGTCCCCCATGGGATCTTGGAGGGAATGTTGCACGGTCCTCATGATGATGTTTGTTGACGCTGACCATGTTCACCCAGAGTCTTTTTTTAGCCACAGCCACACTGCTGTCGTATGTCTGGCAATTTTGCTGGAATTCTTGTGGTCATGGTACACCCTTAATAAGGTCATACGTGAAAATCCAAACTTCTACAATTCTACAATTCTACCTCCGAAATGCTACAACCCATCTCACAAGCTCCAACTATTAAACCATGTTGAAAATCTTAAAATCATGATAACTTGCCATTCTCATGGCGGAAAAGCCATAGGCACTGGTACCAGTTTTTCTGGTATTTAATTGTATGGTAGGATCTCTCTCTCTAAAGGAAATATACAATCGAAAATACAAGTAAGTAAGGGAAGTAAGGAAATCTACTGCAAGTGGATGGATAGTTAAATCAGAATGGTAAATCCTTAGTAATAAATCCACTGCCTGGGTAATATGTTTATTACATATACTGTATATGATTATATATAGAGAGATATATAATTAGCAATTCTGGTGCTGATTTTTGTGCCATGTTGAAATTGAGGTATTAAAAACAAAAGCTTTTTCCCCATACCGTTTACAGTGATGTTCAATGCCGCATAAATCTGATGTAGAAGTAATGTAAAATATAAGGCTGGAATCTATATAACCCAGTTATGGCAGACAGTTGGCTTGGTTTGTCAGCAATCTGCAAGATGACAACCATGATGAGGAAGTTAAAGCTTTGGAACCTAATCTGTTTGAACATAGTATACAAATGAGTAGGTGAGAGAGATGGGCAGACTAAAAGACTAAAGCATTGCTGTATCCCTTGCATTAAGTAGAGATTCATTTATTTAATGTTTCATTTCAATGATGCTACTGACTACATGATATAAGATTTGAAATTTAAACTGTCACATACAGAGAGCTTGGTGATTGGTTGAGTAGGATGAATGACCCGCCTTTTACAGCTGCACTGTAGAGCAATCAAAAACCTAGAATGGCAGACATGGAGACGATGGCGAAAAGCTCTCCTCAGTTACTTAGGGAAGTGGCTACGCTTATCCAACAAGCTCTAAGTGTCCCATAGCTCGCATTATGTAGCTAGCGAGGTAGGTAGCTAATATTAGGTTTGCAAGCCTTTCTAGGATTATGTGCCTGATTGTGATTATTGCTAGAGGCACCATGTGGTGCAAACAATGGCGCTACTACTGCTGTTAGAAATAGAAAATGTAAATTAATGCCTAATGAATGTCACGGACATAACTAGCTAGTTAACTAATGGCTTCAGGACAGTCTTTCCTCACAATCTCCATGTCTATCATTCTATAGTTTGGATTGCTCTGCTCTGCAGCTACAGAAGGCAGGTCATTCCTCCTATTCAACCAGTCACCAAGCTCTCTGTATATAAATCTCAAAGCTTATATCACGTAGTCAGTAGCATCACTGAAATAAATCATTAAATAAATACACACATATATATATATAAAATTACATTTTATATTTTATGGTACATTTAATTATTTATAATCACATTTAATTTTACTGCCATTTTTATTGCTTGATGATCCCGTATACAGTAGAGTATACCATAGTCATGCCATAAAGTATTCAGACACTACCCTTA
Source organism: Hassar affinis (assembly GCA_025674545.1). Classification (NCBI taxonomy): domain Eukaryota; kingdom Metazoa; phylum Chordata; class Actinopteri; order Siluriformes; family Doradidae; genus Hassar; species Hassar affinis. The sequence continues at coordinate 8,015,324 of JAOVYV010000034.1, read as the reverse complement.
ATCTTTGAATTCAGGTGTTTCAGGGAGTCCTATTGCTGCAGGTTTATAAAATTAAGCACCTAGCCATGCAGTCTGCCTTTACTAACATTTCAGCCTTCACTGAATTTGAGTGTGGTCCTGTAATAGGCTGCCACCGTTGCAATGAGTCAGTGGAATTTCTTCCCTCCTAGATATACCACAATCAAGTCTGAGTGGTATTATTGAAACAACTCAGCAACTCAGACCACCTAAAGTTACACAGCAGGTTTGCTGAGTGCTGCGGTGTATAGTGCATAATAGTCACCAATGGTCTGGTTCAATAACTGCAGAGTACCAAAGTTCCTCTGGCATTAACATCGGCACAAAAGCTGTGCACTGGATGCTGCATGGCATGGACTTCCATTGCTGAGAAACTGCATGAAAGCCTTATAGTGTCCGATGCAGTGGTGTAAAGCACGTAGCCACTGGACTCTGGAGCAGTGGAGATGTTCTGTGGAGTGATTAATCTATCTGGCAGTCCAATGTATGAGTCTGGGTTTGGTGAATGCCAGGAGAATGTTACATTTACATTTATGGCATTTGGCAGATACCCTTATCCAGAGTGACTTACATTTATCTCATTTATACAACTGAGCAGTTGAGGGTTAAGGGCCTTGCTCAAGGGCCCAACAGTGGCAGCTTGGTGGTGCTGGGCCTTGAACCCCAACCTTCTATTCAGTGCCCCAACACCTTAACCACTGAGCCACCCCTGCCCCGTTACTTGCCTGACTGTATTGTAAAGTTTGTTGGAGGTGGTATAATGCTGTGGGGTTATTTTTCAGGGGCTGGCCAAGGCTGATGGGAAATCTTAATGTCTCACCATACCAAGACTTTTTGGACAATTGTATGCTTCTGACTTTATGGGAACAGTTTGGGAAAGGCCCTTATCTGTTATTGCATGACTGTGCCCCAGTGCACAAATCTATATCCAAAACTATACAGTTGAGTACGTTTAGTGTGGAAGAACATCACTGGCCCACACAGAACCCTGATCTCAACCCTATCAGACACCTTTGGGATGATCTAAAACGGAGATTGCGAGTCAGGCCCTCTTGTCTCACATCATTGTCTGACCTCACAAAAGCTGTTCTGGATGAATGGGCAAATATTTCCACAGACACACTGCAAAATCTTGTAGAAAGCCTTTTCAGAAGAGTGGAAAGTGTTATAGCTGCTATATCAATGCATATTGATTTAGAATGGAATGTCATAAAAGCTCCTGTAGATATAATGTGTAGTTGTACAAATACTTTTGTATATGTATAGTGTGTGTGTGTGTGTGTATTGCCCTTAAGCTGAACAGAGATATGTTGTGCCTGTAAAAGTGCAACTGTAGTTTTTCTTACTGGATATTGTGCACATTGGGTGTTTTTTGGACTTTTTTTCATAAAGAGGCCCACATGCTGTGCTGTATGACAGATTTAAAAATTAGCCTAGACAGTCATGAGTGATTTCCTGCTGAACCGTGGACAAATTCTTCATAAGTTATGGCTTGCCAGCTGACTGCGGATTACCCGTGTCATTGGCTGCAAAGGATGCCAGCAGATAGATAGGCAGGGAGAGAGAGAGTGGCAGACTGAGATAGTGTTCTGTATCATGAAGCTGGGCCTCTGCCAGGAGAGCAATATGAGATGAATAGTTTTCCATCTTAAGCCGAGTAGGTCTTTGCTCTCCTGTAATACTCCTGTAATGGGTTTTACCTCAGCATGCATGCATGCCTCCTATCTCTCTTTGTTTCAGATTCAGTCTCCCTCTTACTTTTTTAGATGTAATAGTAACTGCAGTAGCAGAAATAAAAGGTGCATTCTTTCTGAAGCTGATAGCATGTGCTAAAAGCAGCTAATTAAAATCCTGGGAAGCATGTGTCATTTTACTAGATTTACTCTCTGCTTAGACATTTGAGCAATGGTTTTGTGTAGCCACCACTCTAAATTAGGTTTAATTCTAGTTTTGGTCACTCTTCCAGAAGTTTTGGGGATCTTGAAATTAATTAAGTTTATTTATTTTGTTTTAAAGATATGGGGAAATATCTGATGCAAACTGTGGGTATATTGTATATGAATATACAATAGAGTTCTTATTAAAATACATTATTGAGTCAGTACAAAAAGATTTAATATTACCAAATGTTACTTTTCCAACAAAAAAATTAAATGTTACACAAAAATGTATGTCAGTAATGAAAGCAACAACTCTATCTGAGCACTTTTAAAGAAGATGTTTTTACATAAAAGAAAACACTATAAAGTGCAGTAAACAGTAATAAACTAAAGGAGGTCAGTATTAGGTGTGCCTTTTTTTTAAACAGTGTTCCCAGGTACAATGTTGGCAGTTTTATTTTATAAGGAAATTAGCTTTTAGGTTTTACTGAGCGTCTTGGAGAATTTGCCACAGCTCTTCTGGAGACTTTGACTGTCACACTTACTTCTTTTTTTTTTGCATGCAAAACCCAGCATTTTTTTGTCTGTAACATGGTCTGTAATGTGTTCCTTTCATTACTTTTTGTCTAGCATTTAATTTTTTGTTGGAAAATTAACATTTGGAAATATAAAATAAAATCTTTCTTTTGCTGACTCAATAATGCAGAACTCAAAAAAAGCAATAACAGTAGTTGTACCTAAGCCTTTTGCACTGTACTATATATTATGTTTGTGTTTATCCTACAGTTCATTAAAAGCTTTGTCCGACTGATTGTTTCATGTCACCATTAGACATATCGCCTACTATAGAATGAAGACATTCTGATATATATTATATATTATAATATAATATTTTATTCCTGCAGGTTGATGCCCTGAGGCTGCGTCTGGAGGAAAAGGAGTCCTTCCTGAATAAAAAGAGCAAGCAGCTTCAGGATGTAACAGAAGAGAAAGGCACTCTAACTGGAGAAATCCGTGACTTGAAGGACATGCTGGAGGTGAAAGAGCGCAAAGTCATTGTGCTGCAGAAAAAGGTTAGTGCCAAAATGTGTGCATTAAAGACCAGTGAAAGAAAACCACATGCAGTGTTGAAATGGAAATAACAATGATGACCTTGGAGGCAGTCATGACAATGGACGTGGACAATGGTGCCACTAGTGACAATATTGCAGATACCATAAATATGATTTTAATACAACTTGTGACAGTTGCAAGTATCATAAAGCTGCTGACAAAATGATTGCAAAGATTATGTTTCGAGTGATGATGGCTGTATTACTGTCGATTTATTACTAGTTCACTTGCTGTGCTCAAACCAGCTTCGTTTTTCTGTAATTTCTTCAAACAAAACACTTCATTAAACTGCAGAAGGAGTCCTGATGGCACTCTATTCTTTAATTCCATAAAACCTTCCTTTCCACAATTGCACTAGTGAGTTGTATTTTGCGTTGGTTTTGGCTGCCCCCCTGGCTCCGCTGCCCTGTTCCTGTCTGGGATTGTCCCAAGCTGCTGTGGGCTTTTATTCGGTTTGGACCCTCCAAAGCCCAGATTGCTTTTGGCTCATGCTTCTCTGTTCCGACTCTGACCCAGGTTGCCCTGCACTCCTTTCTGTTTGCTTTGGGTTCTGTTTGCTCGTTAGCTGTCCTGGGTTTTGGCCTGGGTCATTGGTGGCCTTATTTGCCCTGTCCTCTGGTCTGGGCCATGCTAGATTTGGACAAGCTTCCTGCAGCTTTGGCCTGGCTGTAAAATGGGATGGGTTTGGATGCCATTTTGACCTAGAGTAGTCAAAGAAATGTTTATATTTCTATTAGCTTAGTCAAGGCAAAGCTGATACACACGAGTTTCACTGTGTTGTTGGTTGGATTGCATTATGTGGCATCAGGGGCAATGTGCCCAAGGTTTGTCCACTTACCCTTAAATGGATTAACCTGCTGTCCCTGTGATTTGGTTAAAGTTTTTGATTAAAAGGGCAAAGCCTGGAAAGATTTAATGAGCACAGACACTGACCTCTGAAGTCATTCAAGGATGTGTGTGTTTAACTTTCTTGTGTTCTCCTTGATGACCCTAATGACTGATATAAGGTTAACTGCACTTACTGAGTGAGAACTACTTGCAGGGAGCCATCCTAATGCCCCCAGGGCTAAACGAACCCTCTCAACAAACCACACTCACACACCCACCTACACACACACACACACACACACACACACACACACACACACACACACACACACACACACACATACACTTTGGTTTCTCCCTGTTTTGTCTTTCACTCCCCTAATCCTAATCTATTTCTCATTCCTGCAATGATCTCTCCTCATGTCTGTCCTGTCTCTGTTCACTTTTACTAATTAACTGAATTAAAGTGCTGTTCATCCATAATACGATTTCAACTTCTCTTTGAAGCCTCTGCCCAGATCATTACAGTACTCCCTAGGCTTCAATTAATACTGTACACTCTCTGTAACAGCATTGCTATTTGAATAGCAGATTTCAGGTCAGAGAGTCCAACAGTTTTGGCTGAGCATCCAACTTGGCTGTTATTAGATCGGCAAGTCTCAGGTCAGCAATCTGTCCAAGGCCAGCCCATTATGGCGACCTTTAAAGCTTTTTCATGTATAGTCACTATAGCTTACCTGAGTAGCCCCTAGAGCCTCACCTCAGCTCATAGCAGGGTGCTAACAAGCTCCATTGATTGTAGATTATTTATGAGGTATGAATTGGAATGGGCGCACTATTTGGTTATGTTATTGTATATCTAATGTATTTGATTCAGCATGTTATTCTTGTGAGGTGTGGGACTTTTTAAACAGGAAATTTGGATATTTTGACTGGACAGGGTTAGAAATTTGAAAGCACGGGCCTCGTAAAACAAGCTTCAGTGTTCATACCAATATTTTGAACACACACACACAGACACACACACACACACACACACACACACACACATGCATTTCTTTTTTTAATTTGTATTTCCCCTCCGTTGCTTCGTGCACTGGGGTTTTTTTGTCAGAATGAACATAACTCAGTTTGCACAATCATTGCACACACATTTGCACATCCAGCTAAAACACTGCAGCCATATTGCCTAGCCTAACTTTGCTCAACCAGCTTATAGAAAGGTTCCTTATACCTTAAACCTTATAGAGGTATAGAAGATTCAGAATAATTCTTGGTTTCTGTATTTCGATTTGATTTGTTTTCCAAACAATCAGTTCCATGGATTCTTAGGGAGCTTGAAACAAATAATTCTTAAAAGTGTCTTGCTCAAAAATCCAGGTAAGTAATTCCCAAAAAGTTTATCTAGACACCATGTTTATTGGGAAGATGCATTTCCTATCTGCAATCATTGGAGATATCTTTTTAAGATGGTGAAAGATGTACTGAAAAAGCCAGTGGCAACTCTTTCAAGGCCAAATATGACAAGAAGGAATGACTATCCCCTTCACCATCATACAATGCTCTGATTGCAGCTTTTCCCCAGACTTGTGTGAATAGCACATTCTAATTAATGAAACTGACGACTGGTTGTATTGTTATGTGAAGGTGCTGGCTTCACTCATTATGCAAATGGGCTGCATATAAACTTGGGGTTGTTTATAATGAGTTTAGGCTGAAAAAGTCACTCGGATGAGCGACAAAACGTATCTTTACACCAAAGTTTGTGTTCAGATTAACTGATTCAAATTTCTGGGAATACTTAAAAGTGTCTTTCTCTTAAACCTCTGGATCTCCGTTTTGTCTATGAAGGGAAAAAAGAGATATATCAGATGCACCGATCAGTGCTTAGATTGGGAAACTCTTCAGGACAACAGGCTTTGTAGTTTCTCTATAAAAGGACAAGCTGCTTTTTAGTCTTAGACACTTCAGCAGAGACAAAATAGAGAGACCGGTGGTATCGGCTTGGCATCAGGCTGCATCACAATACCAGTCTGTCAATTATTTTCACATAAAAATATGCCCCACTGCATTTTATTCCTTTCCTAGGACAGCTTCCCGTAAGTTTGGTCTCTTTGGCTACCGAAATGGGAGTTCGAATATTTAATAGTTCCTCACAAATTGGTTCACTGGAAATGCCACAGAAGCTGTTTCAAGTGAATTCAGAAACGAGTATGTGATTCATATCATTTAACCAATTTAAATCAATTTGGATTTGTATCTGCTTGTTTGTGCAGAAGTCCTGATAGTGATAATGATCTGCATGATGCAGACTAGGATGGTGGATTATTGTATGTTCTGGAAAATCAGATTACACTTAAAACATTGTCATACTGAATAACTTTGGCAATTTTTCAGCATAATTGGCATCTTGGGCAAGTGAATGCTTCAACATGCTTCCTCACACACCCAAAAAACTAGACTGAAAAGCAGCAACAAACATTTCACTCAAAATTATGACCAGCTCTTTAGTATGTATTAATACAGATTATGGAAAATAAGTGTTTACTTTTAATTCCTAGGAGGGATTTATTTATCCTCTGCTTTTGTGTTTCCTCCCTCAAAAAAAAGGAAGAAACCTTTGGCTAGCATTTTCTGTTTATGAGCTGTCATATATAAATGTTTATTTTAGATTATTTATTTTATTTTACATTATTTTAGTTTGGCTAGCATCCTCATTCTCATTCGATGAAGCATTTAAATGTGAGGTAACAGTGTGTTGTGTTAATGTTATATATAAGAGTTACAGTATATGGCAATACAAAATTCTCAGAGATCCCAGTTATTGTCATTATTACAATAATAATGTCTGCAGTGCTTAGATAAAAAGTTAGAATTTTTCACACACAATTTTTAAAATTGTAATAGAAATTGCATTTATTTTATTTTTCCTCTCCATGCTAAATTCAATGATTTAATACCTGCAGAAATAAATGTATAAATAAATTTATAATTCACATTTTTTATTGCATTTTTTATTTTTCTCTTAATTTATCTATATATTGTGATGCTTATTAGATCTTGTAGAAATGAACTGTTGTAATACAATGATTCTTTTTTTTATTGCTCAGTTTACTCACTTCCTTATTATTCCAACTTCTGGAAAGATTGTCTAGGATCTGTGTAAGCTGAATATGACAAGTAAAAGTAGTTCCTAGAACTCAGCTGTTGCCCAAGTGTTGTGTAGTAGATGGTGTGATTTGATGGTGTGCTGCAGCAACTGGAGCATGTCATGTTTAAATAAACAGACTTTTTTTTTTTTTTTTTGAGTTGAGCTTTTGACAGTAACAACCTAGCAACATTATTGTACCCAGTAACCTGTGTCTATGTAATAGTAAGAAAATCACTAAAACATTCTATCCTACTTACATAAAAAAAAATCTTAGACTAAAAATGTGTCTTTTATCTATAAAGTAGATCATTTAGAATCATCCTAGTATGTCACTTTCAGTTATAAATGAGAACTGTAACATATATACTGTATGTGATTGTATATTATTAAGGGTTGGACTAGAGTGTAGATAAATAGCATCATAGATACGATCTGCTATTTTATAACTACAGTATATGAAGGCCTTCTATAGATGTTAATATTGTATTGAACAAAACCTGTTTTTCAGTGGGCAGAATGTTGAATGTATCCCTTAACAGTTTATACAGCTTGAGATGTACAGTTTAAAGAATGTACAGTTGAGATGTAACAGTTAATCTTTTAAACACATTTGGTAGTTCAGCCATAATATGGATCCCCTTGGTCAAAATTCCAGACTAAGAAAGTGATGAAAGAATGAAACACCACCTGACATTGGAGGTCAGACTTTCCCGATGGAAATGAAAGTGAGTGTGTTGCCATTGTTTGTCCATTTCCTTTCTCTCTCTCTCTCTCTCTTAGCAATGTGGAATAGATAGATAGATAGATAGATAGATAGATAGATATCCTTAGACAAATATTCCACCCTGGTAGCCCTTGCATGTTGTAGCCTGGCAGAGGCTCTATCCAGCAAAATCTCTGTAAAGCAACTTAAAAAGAGTGACTTCAGAGAGGGTATAGTCTCAGCAAGAAATTTAAGAACTGCCTTTTTAACAGGAGTTGAGCAAGCCGGTAGCATTTTCTCGTGGAGAAAGTTTAGATGGACAGATAAGTCATCTCTGAGCAAGAACAACGCTGGGGAAATGTAAACATCTCATTCTACAAAAGCAGACAGCATGTCTGCAGCGATTCTCTAAAGACTTTTCACTTTGGGACACCTCAGTATGCCCGAAGGTAGCAAGAACACAAATGATAAGAAAATTCGTTTGGACCAGGGGGCAATAGGACAATAGGAGTTATTTAAAAACTATGTACAAAATTTAGCATGAATCAACCGGTGAAAAAAAAAACATTCTTTGAAAGAATATAGCAATCTAATAAGTTTTAGAAATCTTTATGCAGTTGTTTTAACCGCTGCGTTTGTTAAATTGTCTTCTTACCCAGTGTGATCTGAGCAGGAAGAAAGCCTAAACTAAAAAACATTGTGGAAAAAAATATTTCTCAGCTTTTATTCACATTTGAACAAAAAGTGGCATGTCCAAAATTATTCATACCCT
>JAOVYV010000034.1:7987831-7999055 GCA_025674545.1 Hassar affinis | reverse complement strand
CTTCTTATTGATTTATTTAAATTGAAATTGAAATTTTTATTTTATTTTATTTTACTTGAATTTATCTATCTATCTATCTATCTATCTACCTGTCTGTCTGTCTGTCTGTCTGTCTGTTAATCTACTTATTTATTTATTTAAATTGAACTTTTCAATTTTATTTTATTTTACTGGAATTTCTGGAATCTATCTATCTGTCTGTCTGTCTGTCTGTTAATCTACTTATTTATTTATTAAAATTGAACTTTTAAATTTTATTTTATTTTACTGGAATTTCTGAAATCTATCTATCTGTCTGTCTGTCTGTTAATCGACTTATTTATTTATTAAAATTGAACTTTTACAATTTTTTTACAATTACAAATTTTTATTTATTTATCTGGAATTAGACTAATGTTTCTAGAAGGTCTAATAGAAGAAGGACTAATAGGAACTTTAAAATATATGCACTATTAGGTAATAACTTTTATTATACTAATTATAATAGAAGATTTTTTAATGCATGCATTTCTTTGTTTAATTACATTTTACTGGATGATGAGAAAAAGCATTGACCAATAGGGCTGATGCATTTTTGACCTTAGCTAGATAGCTGCCTAATAAGCCCAGAGATATCGAGTTGAGAGGGAAAAAAAGAAAAGTAATTCACACTTTGTAATAACATGTTATTAATTTTCAGTGGAACCTATTAATATGGAAAGCTTGTTTTGATGGTAGATGTGTATCTCTTGAATGGTTAAATAACAACTGTATGTCATCACCGCTCCTGCCTGTCTGACATCCTGCTGAAATGTGTCACGCTTATCAATTTAATTGTACAGACCAGGAAAACAATTGTGATTTTGCTTTCTATATTTCCTTATCCCACCAAAATGTATTTCTGGTTACACAGCTGCCAGCACAACACACAGCTCATTTTTAGACACAAGTGTGACTTACATCAAGCTCAACATACAGCCAGCATTCAGACCACGGCCAGGCCAGCTGCAGCAAACTGGAGTGCACAAATATATGGTGGTTTACAATAACTACCTTTTGGATGTTGCATGTTGGTTTTAGTTAAGTACTGTGGGATGGGATCTTGCGGAGTGTACAGAGGCGGTCGCAATGCTATAGATCTGCAGTGAATTGTGGGTAGTGTGAAAGTTTTTTTTTTTTTCCAAGATCCCATCATCCGAATGAAACTTGTGTTTGATGCTTTAGATATTGTCACAAACAGCTTACATATATCCAAATATAAATATAAAGTTAGATCCGTAATGAATATTGACAGTGCCAAGGAAAAACTTCCTGAGAAGAAACCTTGAGAGGACCCTGACTCAAAAGGGAAACCCATCCTCATCCACAAGATTATAAATCATTAGTCTTCTACAACTATATACACTATATTGCCAAAAGTATTCACTCACCCATCCAAATCATTGAATTCAGGTGTTCCAGTCACTTCCATGACCACAGGTGTATAAAATCAAGCACCTAGGCATGCAGACTGCTTCTACAAACATTTGTGAAAGAATGGGTCACTCTCAGCAGCTCAGTGAATTCCAGCGTGGTACCGTGACAGGATGCCACCTGTGCAATAAGTACAGTTGTGAAATTTCCTCGCTACTAAATATTCCACAGTCAACTGTAAGTGGAAGCGATTGGGAATAACAGTGAGCACAGAGTGGTAGGCCATGTAAAATGACAGAGTAGGGTCGGCGGATGCTGAGGCACATAGTGGCCTTCAGATTAGCTCAAGAACAATGCGTAGAGAGCTTCATGGAATGGGTTTCCGTAGCCGAGCAGCTGCATCCATAAAGACATGAGTTTGGTGTGGGAGAACTTGACTGACCTGCACAGAGTCCTGACCTCAGTCTGATAGAACACCTTTGGGATGAATTAGAGTGGAGACTGTGAGCCAGGCCTTCTCGTCCAACATCAATGTCTGACCTCACAAATGTGCTTCTGGAACAATGGTCAAAAATTTCCATAAACACACTCCTAAACCTTGTGGAATGCCTTCCCAGAAGATTTGAAGCTGTTTTAGCTGCAAAGGGTGGGCCGACAACATATTAAACCCTATGGATTAAGAATGGGATGTCGCTCAAGGTCATATGCGTGTGAAGGCAGGTGAAGACAGAATACTTTTGGCAATACAGTGTACTATAGAGTTAAGTAGTGGTAATTTTGTTGAAAGAAATAACAGATTCCCAAAAAACCATGTGCCCATCGTGATCTGTGCCCTTATCTAAGAGAAAAACTACTAACAAATGGCTTGGCGAAACAAATTTTTTGCGTAGACTTAAAGATTGAGAACTTGTGACTCTCCCGGATGCTCACCGAGCTTGTCCACTCGGGCATGGAGTTGGTCAAAGTCAGATACCTTGTTCAATTTTTGAAAGTTATTACAGAAACAGAGGGTTTGATCAGGTTTTGGCATTACTACTATAGACCTGACCCGGGAAGACATCTAACCCCATGGCCTAACATCTTCTGTACCTCTTTCTTGATGACCTGCAGTTCATCCTTGTGTATATAGTAGGGCAGTTGCTGTACAATCCAGGGGGGGTCTGGATATGGTAATGGATAACATTTATTTAGCCCAGATTAATTATAAACCTCCATGTGCTGATCCTTTTGAGTTTGAGTGTTGAAGATTGAATGAGCCTACAGAGGCTGACCACAAACCTGATGCAATCTACAATTGTCTGTTTGTGGTGACCCCACTTGATTCAGCCAGATGAGTGGCAAGGCTTGTGGTAAACAGTGTGCAGGCAGCCAGGGCTTTCCTTAAGTTAGGGAATGAAGTCTTGGATCATGGGCTATGATCTTATGTTTCTGCAGTAGCATTTCAGTGGAGGCCTGAAAGCTATGGCTTTTGTCAGCTGTCTCCAAACATCCTTATCAAGATTGGTGTACTTCACCATACTGCTAATGTCCTACTGTGATTGGCTCCCTACTAACTAATTTGACTTTCCAGGTGTGTTACAGGAAGCAGTCCATGGCCACCCTCTCAGCTACCTGGTAGGGAGTCTTGTCAGAGCAGACAGAATGTCTCAAAGAGGTAACACCTGGCATGTACCTCCTTCCATGGGAAGGGAGAATTTTTTCCCCTTACCTGATCATGTACATTGGCTGTGACAGTATGGTTTTTTATGATGCCACTGTTCCCACCAACACAGTGGGTAGCACTGTTGCCTCACAGCATGGAGGGTCTTGGCTTGATTCCCTTGATTTCCTACCACAGTCCAAAAACATGCAGTTAAGTGAACTTGAGAAGCTAGAGTGAATGTCTGACTGCGTCTGTCTGTGTGTCTGCACTGAGATGGACTGGCGGCCTGCTCGGGGTGTTTCCCTGTCTTCCACCAAGTGAGCACTGGGATAGGCTATAGCACCTCCTGCGTACCAGTAGCAGGATAAGCAGCTTATGCGTTCCCCTACCATCAATATCCATCACACTGTGATCACAATTATTCAAGTCATATAGATGCATTAAGTCCTTTGAGAAAGCTTTACTTACTTGCAGGAGGAAAGGAGACTATAGAAATGTAGAAGTCAGGTGCATTCAGGGTCATTGATGTTGGTGATACACAGTATGGTGAAAAGTATGTGGACACCTTATAATGTCATTCATATGTGGGCTTTCTTTAAACTTTTACCACAACGTTTGAAGCACAGAATTGTCTAGAATGTGTTTGCATGCTGTAGCATTATCATTTTCTTTCACTGGATCTAAGGGGCCTAGATCAAACCTGTTACAACATGACAACGCCCCGTGCACAAATCAAGCACCGCAAATACATAGTTTGCCGAGGTTGGTGTGGCAGAAGTTGAGCGGCCTACACAGAGCCATGACCTTAACATCACTGAACACTTTTGAGATGGCTTGAGAACAGGAATGCTGCCTGTCTGCCAGGTATTCTCACCAAACATCAGTGCCCGAGCTCACTAAAGCTCTTATGGCTGAATGAGTACAAATCCCCACAGCCATATTCCAAAGTTTAGTGGAAAGCCTTCCCAGAAGAGTGGAGGCTGTTGTAGCAGTAAAACTGGGAATGAGATGTTTACCAAGTACATTTTTTTTTTTCTGCCTAGTTTTAGTTGTCTCCAATTCCCACCCGTCAGTGCTTCCCCCCTTGTCACGACAAACTGCCAGTCCGGGAGGGCATGGCCTTCGCGTACTTCCTCCGACACAGGATGCCAATCGCCGGCCTCTTTTCGAACTCTGGCTCATGCAACCTTTGGGAGCGGTGTAGCGCGCTTGGAGGAGAGCGCTCCCACCCACCTCTTGTATGCATGAGCTCACAGACGCCCGTGACTGGACAGCGGGGGGGAGAACGTATGCTGCCCCTCCCACCCTGAAAGCACGGCCAATCTTGCTCTCTAGGCTCCCGGCTATGGACAGCGATAGCATCACCCGGATTCGAACTCGCAATCTCCGGATGATAGGGCAAACGCGTTGTCGTTGCGCCACTCGGGAGCACCAAGTACATATTGTTGAAAAGATCCAGTATCTACGCTTTTGACCGTACAGAGTAGCTCTGAGCCCAGATGCCTTTCAATATGGCTTTACATATAGATTAGATACATTTAGAAGCCCAGTACCCCTGGCATCAGTCACAATTCTGGGAAATGTTAAACATCAGCTAAAAATTTTAGACATTTGCTGTGAAAGTAACAGGCCTGTCCCACAGCATAGCAAAGCGCTATTGCTGTTAATATAATTCTCTATGTTCAGCTGATAATCCATATAACAGACAAAAATGTACACATGAAAAGGAGATTCTCGGTATCTTTGCTTCTTTCCTCTTTATTTTTGTCTGGTTCTGTCTCCTTTAAATATATTCAGCACTTCCAGGTTTATACCCATAGGCTGACTGTAAAATATGCATCTTTATTTGTAGTTAATACCTCAATTTGCTCAGTCGAGTAAATCTGCTGCATGTTTTCAGGCAGTGTCTTATTGCACCTGGGTGATATTTATTATAGACATTTATTAGTTTTTTGCACTGCCGTAGAAAATAGCTGAAGGGAATTTAAGACACACCTGAGTGAATGAACAGAACCATTGTATTTGGAATGACACACATTTTACACATTTTTTATGCTTTTATCTTCTCTCCCTTTCTTCCCCTACTCTCTCTCTCTCTCTTTCGCTCACTCAGGAGAGGGTGATAGAGCAGTTCAAGGAGAAGAGAGGGAAGGAGGAGTGGGAAAAGCAGGGAGAAATGGAAGTCTGTAAAAAGGAGAACAAGGAGCTAAAGGACAAGATTGCTTCCTTGCAGACACAGCTCTTGGAGAAAGAGGTCAGTCAGTGTCCACTTGGTGAAAGGACATGGATTAAATGGCAGGACAGTAACTGGTGTAACTAACTCACAATGGTTACTTATGTTTCTACTAACCACCTTGGTAACACACAACAAATGCCAGGTTGGATCCTTTATGTGTTAACATTTTCAAAGTGTTTTTTTTTTCAGTAACATGAAACTGAAAGCTAAAACAGGACAAAGAAACATATTGGTCATTTAAAGAGAAGGGTGGTGGTTTGGGAAAACCCATCAGATGTCACTGTGCCAAAAATTTTGGATAACAATAAATAAATAATCCAAAAATAAAGTTTTTTTAACAAAAGGATTTTTAAATAAAACTATGAATGTCTTCACCTATAATTGAAGTTAAATATGTTTTACTAAAATGATGTATAAATCTTTTTATTTGAATTGGAGGTGAATTTCACACTTTGATTACGTTTAGTATAGCTATGTAGACATATACTCAGTCAATCCAGTTTGTAATGAGATACTGGCTGTCACACCTACACTTACACTGGCTTACACTCTCTGAATAGACTGCAGCAGACAAAGTGTTAAAACGTTTAAATGACTTTATAAAAACATTAAAATTTAACCAAAAGGAAAGGACTCAGCGAATTAATCAGAGACTACTTCCCTACCCGTATCAGATGTACAGACAGAGATCAGCTGAGTGAAGACGATGATTATGAGCCTTGTATTTAATTGCACAAGTGACTTTTACCTCAGTCTAATGTGTCTAATGTAGATGATGCTGATAACCAAAGTTAGAAATTATTTACCATTTGTAAACTCAGCATTTTAATATGTGGCAGTACTCTTGCTTTCTATGAGAAGAGGAAGAATTCGACTGGAAATTGAATGCTTATTATCTTCATTGAGACTGAAATGAGATCAATTTCAGTTTCGGGAAGCCTGTAGTTTTCAGAACTATTTGACAATGCTTCATTCAGCAGGTAGCCTTAAAGCAAGAAGGTCCTGGGCTTGATCCCAGGCAAAGCAGCCTGGATCCTCCCTGTGTCTGCGTGGGTTTACTCCGGGTCCTCCGGTTTCCTCCCACAGTCCAAAGACACACAAGTTAACTGAATTTGGAGATAGAAAAATTGCCCATGACTGTGTTTGACCTTGACCTACTGATGAAACATGTCTATCTATGTAACCTTGTTCCTGTCATGAATAGCCATTGATGCTGAAGTGACATAAAAAAAACAATAAACAAACAATAATCATATGTGAAGCCAGACTTCTAACAAAGACTATAGCTAAATTATTATGAAAGGGTACTCAGAAATGCAGGCTAGCAATGGGTTTCATGAACCATAAGACACTGATCTGAAATCCGTAACCGCTATTGCTTTGACTATTTATACCACAATGCTCTTGAATTTACAAATTAGAAAGTGCAGATTAGTTTTCTGTTACAGCAGCTTGGATAGAAAATCTGGCTATAACCTAAAAGATAGGCTTATACTAATACACTCATTTTAATATGTTATTGTTTTTATAGTAACTGCTTATACACATGCACTTGAGTTGTGGATACTCTACGCAACCTAAGGCCGTATATAGAAACCTGTCCTTATTTATTTGAGAAGGACATTAATATTGTTAGGCATTTTATAGGCGATTATGGAGTTTATGGCTTTCCAGCGACAGTGCTATGTCATGGTCAGGGACGTTTTCTGCTTGACGTTTGAGCATTCTGGTGTTTCCGTAACATTGCAAGCTCCATTTTTATTGCTGTCAATATTACTGTGAATTATAGCTGCTATAATGTAAGTCAGACATGGAACTAATTTGTCTAGCAGTCATTCCCTAATATTAAATGCATCTATAAATGGTTGAAAAGGATGTTATGTCTTTCATTAATAAATTAAAAATTGTTGGCAAATCATCGGAATTCAGAAATCGGAAACAAGAATAAGACACTTTTGTTATGCTGCATGACCTAACATGGTGTGTTAATCCTTACAGATTTTCAGCTATTTCTCTGTTAATGCAGGTGTTTATATGCAAAGATAATTTGCAGTTATTTTTGATTGAAATAAAGAAAATTGTAGAATTTTATATCTGCACTGTAACTATTGTAATCTGGCCAATATAACCTATATTTATAGTGTTAACATCAACAATAAAAACAGAGCGCTGTACCCTCAGGATCCCACCTGTGTACACAGGCTCCTGAGCAAAAGCTGCCAATGCTTTGTTCTCTGTGAGACAGGAAAGAAAATGAGAGAGGGAAATAAATGATTGTAATTTATAGATCCATCCTTTATCCCTCACACCCCCCCCTTTTTTGCTACAGCAGACTCCTCATTGTTCCAGGGAACATGCTGGGGCAATCTTTCAGAGTGCTGAAATTTACGAGAATGTTTTCTTTTATATGCACACATATCATTCCAGGAAAATTATATCTTATTGCTTTTTGACTCTATGCCACAAAGCGTTTCAAGGAATGTCCCGCTTGTCTTTTGCTGCAGTAATCAAAATCGTATAAACAGCAGCCACATTTTAAAGCTTTAATTACAATATTAACAACCTTCAAAAGTTAGGGAACATATGAGCGTGCATATAATCATTTTGTTTACATAGCGCAGAGTGTTGGAGAACGTTTAGATTACTTGGGAATAGGTGTTTCATAGTTTTACAGTTTAAATGCAATTAGAAGAATGCATTCTAGCTAGGGAACACTAAAGAAATCAAGAAATTGGAAGAGTACACTCTTAGAAAATCTTTCTCCAAGGGCTTTTCAGGGGATTTTTTGTAAAGCTAATGCTTCTGCAAAAGCAAGCTCATTGAATTGACTTAATTCAAATGCGTACATTGGTCCCACATGATTGAGCTGTGTTATATTAACACTATTTATTTTTGTAAACACAATATGATTGTAGGGAATCCCAGCATGTAGTTGGGAAACACTCTGTGGCCTGATAGGGTTCTAGAGTTCTAATAGTGTCCATATTCATCTAATTATTTCACATACAGTTATAACATTAAAACCACCTCCACGCCTAATATTGTCCACGTCCCCTTGTGCCACCGAACCAGCTCTGACCCACCGAGGCATCGAATCCACAAGACGTCTGAATGTATGCTGTGGTATCTGGCACCAAGATCTGGCAGCAGATTCTTTAAGTCCTGTACGTTGCAAAAAAGCCACTGCCATTAAGGGTGTCTTATGTTGTCATTAAGGGCGCCTGCAGCAATGTTTAGGTAAGTGGTACGTGTCAAAGTAACATCCACATGAATGCCCAGCAGGGTTTCCCAGCAGAACATTGCCCAGAGCATCACACTGCCTCCACCAGCTTGCCTTCTTCCCATAGTGCTTCCTGATGCCATCTCTTCCCCGGATAAGTGATACACATGCACCCATCCATCCATCTCCATGGTCCAGTTCTGATGCTCACACCCCAATTGTAGGTGCTTTCACCAGTGCACAGGGGTCAGCATGGACACTCTGACTGGTCTGTGGCTATGCAACCCCACACACAACAAGCTGCGATGCAAGTTGTGTATTATGACTTTTTTCTAATATATCCTTTATCAGCAATTTGTGTTGCAGCAGCTCCTGTGTGGGATTGGACCAAACATCATGCATCAGTGAGCCTTGGCTTCCCATGTGCCCTGGTGCTGGTACACTGGTTGTCCTTCCTTGGACCACATTTGATAGATACTAAGCACTGCATATTGGGAACACCCTACAAGATTTTGGAAATGATCTGACCCAGCAGTCTAGCCATCACAGTTTGGCCCTGGTCAGAGTTGCTCAGATATGCTCAGAGGTTTCCTGTTTCCAACACATCAACTTTGAGAACTGACTGTTCTTTTTCTGCATATATTTCTGCACCACCCCTTGACAGGTGCTACTGTAGCAAGATAAGATAATCAATGTTATTTAATAAACCTGTCAGTGTTTTAATGTTTTGGATGATCAGTGTATATATATACTGTACAAATAACTCAAAAATCCTGTGCCAGATAAGACATGGAAAAAGTCATATTTCCGCAAGTTACATATAAAAAAAATGCAGCATTTGTGGCTTGCTGCATCCTATCATGTGCATGCTCACAACCATCATGTTGACAGAATAGTTAATATTTAAATTAAACAGAGACGTATGCATTTATGCTTCACGTTCAAAGTAGATGCATTATCATTTCAATCAGTGGCACTAGTGGTACTTCTAGTGGTAGTGTTAAATTGTGTGTTATTAGGAGGTAGCTATTTTTATTAGGTCATGTTAGTATTATTCCTTCTCTTATTCCTTACTTTCTACTGGAGGTAGCTACTAAATCTAAACATTCAATATTCATTCCTTATGAATGCTCTTGTCTCTTAGTTTCTTGTCTCTTCATCTTCTTGTCTCTTAGTTTTCCTGAAGCGTTATACAGCACTTTCTTTCTCTATCTTTATCCTCAGATCTGTCTCTCACCAGTCTTTTTCCCATACTGAGCCTTGAAGAGTGAGCCTTGTCTTTGGCCTCCTTGTATTGCAAAATGGCTTAAGCCTGCGAGTTTTGAAGAGCATTTGGGTAGAGGAGGGTAACAGTTTGAAGAAGGTGGAGACCCATAGTCCGTGCTGTCGGAAACCTCTGATGTGGTGCAGTGATATGCCTGCTGTGCAAATAAACAAACTGGGACTGTTTTGGAATCGCAAGCCAGGCCTTCCAGATGGGTATCACACAGGCATGAAGTCATCAGGCACACAGTGGCTGTTGAAGAGCATATGGGCATTGAAAAACAGAATAAAGGTTTCCAGATCATAGGCATATGCAGGTAGTGTTCAGTTACTTAAGTAAATAATGCAGGGATGGAGATGGCATTCACTGATTTTCCTTGACGTTTTTCCTTGATGGCCTTTTCAGTAACACCTATTCCACTGCCTTTAAACACAGCTTTTTCTTTTGAGCTTCTCCATAAAAAAATATAAAATGCAGACTGAATGATGAAACAACATTTTCTCCCCTTTCTGTTCAAGTGTCACTGAGTCATGGCTCTGAAAATATTAAGTCTGCAGAGCAGTTCTGAAATTTCTGATTCCTGATGTCACTGAACTTCTTAAGCACAACATTAGCGTCTTCCTTTGCACAGACTAATTCACCCACAAAGTACTTAATTTGTCTGTATACTGTAGTGTATATCCATTTGTGGTTGTGTCACAGTCGTGACGGATCTTCCTTGGTTTACGCATAAGGTTGAAAGCTTAAGCAATGCTGGAAAACACTCAGGTGTGTTTATTACATTGTAGTGTTATGTGGTTGTAATGTCGTAAAGTGTGTGTAATACAAACCACACACATACACACACAGTGAGACTCCATGATGACCTTCAGATGGCTCATCTTAGAATTTAAGCCCTGTCTGAACATTTTGTTTAAGAGTGCCGTTTAGTCTGGATGCCGAATGACATTTGTTATATAAAGCACTTTATGTGTAATGGGTAGTGTAAACTAAGCATGAAGTGGATGGATTTTTTTCCAGTTTTGTGGCTGGCTTGTTAGAAAGTGCACATTTTTCTATCCATCTTTTTGTTAGCGTTATTGTTTAAGTCAGATGAAGTAAGTAAAGCCAGAAGAATGGCTGAATTATGGGAACGAAAGGAAGATTATACTGGGTATGATTATCACACACACAAGATATGGAGAATGTTATATAACATTTTTCAATGTCCAATGAAATTTGTACTTTTCATTGTCCAGTCTTTTGCTGTTTTCATCTTGACCCACATATATAGTGGGGTCCAAAAGTCTGAGACCAGAATGATTTTTTTTTAGTTTTAGTTTAGTTTATTTCGTTTAGTTATTTCGTTTATTTCGTTTAGTTTATTTCGTTTTTATTTTATTTAGAAAAATAAAAAATAAAAAAGTCAAAATAAATAAAAAATACATAAACACAAAACATATAATTTTTAAATGTGTATACCTAAAAGTC
>JAOVYV010000034.1:7926560-7941085 GCA_025674545.1 Hassar affinis | reverse complement strand
AAAGGAGGCCCTACACCATACTAATAAATTATTGTGGTCTAAAATGACAGGTGTTTCAGTTTCACTGTCTAACCCCTATATATATCACAGTACTGGCATGATCTTTTGGCATACAGTACTGTCCAAAAGTCTTAGACACCTTGTTTTTAGGTACAACTTATTTTATTGATGGTTTTTTTTTTTGCATTATTGAGTCAGTTACACAAAAATGTGTCAGTAACAAAAGTTACTGAAAAACTGTATAGTAAAACTTAAAAAACAGTAAAACTTAAAAGCTCATGTCCTTATAAAACCGCACACATTGTACCAGGGAACAAAAGAAAAAGGCACACCAAATATTGAATCTCCTTAGTTTATTCCTGTTTACTGCACTTTATATGTAGAAACATCATTATTTTCAAAGGCATCTTTGCTTTATAATGAGTCTTTGCATTTGCACTTTGTTGGCACTTAAACTACATTTCATATCGAATGTTATTAACATGCATAAATATTTCTTGAGCTGTTTAGACTCTCTGTCCGTAGGGCAAAACTCTTGTTCTCTCAGTTTTTTAGCAGGAGACCAGGTAGAAAAGTGTGCTGTGCTGAAAACATGGAGATCTTGTTAAAGGTATGGGGAATAACAGACTAGCTTGTAAAAGTCTGGTCAGGTCATGTTTTACAGTACGACCATAAAAGGACACATGGGAATCGTCCATTATGGACTGGAAGAGTGAGCGACAAGTCAAACATTCTGGGGAAAAGTACAACTACATGAATATAAGGTGCCTAAATTGGTTTAATGGATAGGAAAGCCTTCTTAGGAAGGGGAAATTGAATGCCGGGATGCATGTGGGCGTTAATGCATTATTTCAAAAAAAAAAAAGAGAAGATGTTGTTTTCATTTAACGCACATCACACATCATCAATTCCTCTCGCATTGCTACCCTCTCATGTCCATATGTGACCCTCTGACCTTAGTTGGGAAGTTCACCATAGGTCAGAACCAAGCTCCTGAGGTGTGACTGTTGTTTTTTCAAACACACTCATCCTCAGCCCTCCTTTATCTGCCTCTTTTGACTGAGCGTGATTAATCATTCTGTTTTCTTCTGAATGAGAGTGGAAGAAGGAAGGAGTGGGTGATTAATGATGACGAAGGACTGGAGACCACTGCTTGGCCAAGGCTGTCAGATGGATCTAGTCTCATAGCCATTGCAAACAAACCCCCACCACCTAACTACACACACACATACACAAAAAGAGAGAGAGAGAGAGAGAGAGAGAGAGAGAGAGAGAGAGAGCAAGAGAAAAAGTCTATAAATGTTTCCATAACCACCAACATTTTTGGCCATGTCTATCAGCTAATACTGGAAATGAATAAGTTATGATTTATGAGCCGGGCAGATTGCTTTATTGAGTTGAATTCTATAATGAGCACTCAGACTGTCAACAGGGATAATCCATTATGACACAAATCCCCTAATGACAAAAATGAGGTTAGTGATGGATAGAGCAGATCCAAGAACATCTCAGATGCTACATGATTTAAATATTGTGAACGCATAATGGATTTGCACTTAATACCGTTCTTCCCATCAGTGCACGTCAAACCACCATCGTGCCTTAAAATAGCGAAGTCTGAAAATATTGCTTCTTCAACTCTGCAGTGCTTTGCGTTTTGTTCGAATCTAATGCCTTCACAGAAACTACGCAACGCTTAACGCGGGAGTTATTTCGATCGCACTTTGGTCAGCCCTGAAAGCCGTGATAACTGTTCCCTCTGATCAACACATACATCATGCTGTATAGTAGTATAGAAATTTTGGGGTTTGGGGAAATTAAGGGGTTTACACTGAAGTGTGTGTGTGTGTGAGTGTGTGCATGTGTGTGTGCGTGTGTGTGTGTGTGTATAGGTAGGTGTATGGGTGTGACATTGTTGGCTATCTGTTCACTTCATCTTGCCAATACAGTGATCCCTGCCCCACCCCTACCCGCCCCATCCAAAACAATAATCAGTGTGATTAATGATTCTACATATCAAAAGTATTACATTCATCTTCTAATCCTTTCTGTTTACTTTCTCTCTCTCTCTCTCTCTCTCTCTCTCTCTCTCTCTCTTTCTCGCTCTCTCTCTTTATACACAGAGCCATACTTAAAGTAGAATACTGTGAAATATACAGTCAGGCTTCAACATACTTGATTCATGAGACATGAGACATGAGACATGAGTCTGACTCCCCTACCGAAACCTGTTCTTATTTAAACATTAATGAAAAATGAACACACTAAACATTCATTTGTTTTTTATTTGTCTGCAACACGGTGGCTCGGTGGGTAGCACTGTTGCCTCACAGCAAGAAGGTCCTGGCTTCGATCCCCAGATGGGGCCGTCTGGGTCCTTTCTGTGTGGAGTCTGCATGTCCTCCCCGTGTCCATGTGGGTTTATTCCGGGTACTCCGGTTTCCTCCCACAGTCCAATGACATGCACATTAGGTTGATTGGTGTCTCTAAAGTGGCCCTAGTGTGTGATTGTGTGTGTGCCCTGCGATGGATTGGCCCCCTGTCTAGGGTTGTTCGTGCCTTGCACCCTATGCTACCGGCTAGGCACCGACTCTCCCGTGACCCTGACATTAGTATAAGTGGTTAAGATAATGAATGAATGTTTGAGAAATTGTAATTCATTCATTCATTTGTTCGTTCATCTTCATGCAACACTGTTTGAGACCCTGATCCATTGCAAGGCTTCAGGAAAATGTGCATTCTCAAGGACCAATTAACATAGTCAGTTTACCTACTGGCACATTTTTTGGAGAATCTGTTGGAAGCCACATAGACACAAGGAGAATATGAAACACCATGCAGAGAGTTAACCAATATCAGGATCGAACAAGGGACGCTGGATCTGTGAGGTGGCAGTGCTACCCACTGCACCGATGTGCATGTTCTGGTTAATGTATGGGTTTCCGTCAGGTTCTCTGGTTTGGTGCATGGTACTCTGCGTTGGACTGGCATCCCATACAGGGTTTTTTCCTGCCTCACGCATGGTGTTCTTGGGATCCACCACCAACCTGGACAGGATGGAGTCATTGCTGAAAATGAATGCATCCTTGGCTATAAACTAAGTCTTTCCAACCTCTCAACCAGTCTAGTTTATCATTTATTGCTCGTAGTAACACTAAATCCTTTTTGTTTGTTTGTTATAGGATGATGAAGAGGGCATCTGGGCGTGATATTTGGGGTCTGGCCTGGCCTGCTGCTCCTGTTCTGTTCAAAAGGGTGAGTGATAATGATGATGATCAACCTCCAATCATTTTCTCTCCACTCCTGGTACTGCTTTCCTAGTAATTGAATTGGCCCCTGAGGGCTAGCTAAAATAAGGTGAGGTTTATTCAGGAAATGTTAAACTTTTAATGGCACTTAAATTAGAAAACAAAAAAAAAAAGGTTGTGTGCATTGGAACCAAGCTAGCGTTTTAGTAAAACTGGAATTCCTGTCGAGCCACAAAGTCCCGTACATGTACGCTTTCCCCAGACTATGAACATTTTACAGCTTCTAGCTTGTTAAAATGAGAGAGTGAGAAGAACCAGAAGACTTGTCCCACACACACACACCTGTAAAATTTAACAGCCCAGCTTAAATGTACCTAGTGTGTACTGTATATGTATATACACATGGTATGTATATTAATAAGGCTTGAGGTATTTTCATGATTACCCAAGAACATTAAGTTTAGTATGTTGGGCTGTAAAGAATCAGCTCTGCATGATGGTTAGATATGATAGGCTCTTCGTGCAGGATGCCATAACTAAAATATATACGCATCCCCAACACTGCCCATGGGACAGTATTGAGTCAGTTAGGTCATATTATGGTGTTTTTTTTGCACTACTTTTCTTTCCACACATTTTTTTTGATATACTCTAAAGCCAATGGCATTTTTCCTTTAGAGAGGAATCCTAGCCTTTGGTTTTCTACAGTGCAGCCAATGGTTGGGAAATCTGGCTTTTCAGTCAGAACATAGACACTTAGAGGCACACAAGTGCACACACACGCACAGGATTTGTGGTATTCGAAACCCTCTACCTCTCATCCACCCACAAGTCCCATAATCCAACAGATTTGTATTCCATTGCTTTACTTTACTCTTATCAGCATAACTCATCTCACTGCCTGGGTCTCCTCAGTATATATGCATGTGTACCATACTGACACAACTTTTGCTTTAGTGATTGAGTTTTTTTTTCTTCTTCTTCTATGCTTTACACAAGCAATGACATTTTGTTTCATGCTGTTTCTTTTAGAGCATGGTTCCTTCATAAAACTTAATTAGCAGAGCAGACATAAAGTTGAAAACTATGTGCTCAGCTTTGACTGGTTTGTCTCAGGTTGCTTTTACAGATTTTTTTTGTTTGCCTTCCTGGCCTCTTTAATGAAAGAGGAATGTTTTTCCCGAGGAGAGACACAAACACAAAACAAAGCAGGAAAGAGACAATGGCGTATACGTAAGGGATGTCCAATGTGTGCGGATTATCAAACGTGACATCAGTAGTTGAACCCCAGAAATACACAGCATCTGATGTCAATAATCAAAGAGGAGAAAAATACTATTTAAAAAAAAAAAAAAAACATTCTATGGGAAAATTCTTTCAGGAATATTGCTGCACCACATTCCCATCAGGATCTAATTAATTTAATTGTTTCCCCAAGTCCACTTGTTTATGATTCGGTTACAGATCCAGGAGTGTGTTAATTTCATTGATTTTTCATGGAATATTTGCCAGTTTTATTTAGACAGACATGCTGGCTGGATGTTTGAGTTTCCATCCAAATAGTCAGATGCAAATATCACAGATTACAAAAAACAAAACACAGTCACTGTTAAACTACAGCCTATTTATTACAAGGTCCTGATCAGAGACACCTAGTGTCAGCCTCATGCTATGCCCATGGCATCTCATGCGAGGACTAGCACTTTTCAGGCCACAAGCTTCAGTGGCTTGCGTGTTGCACATTTCGGAAAGCAAGAACAAGATCGGTTGACAGTCACTCAATCGACAAATATTCACGCTATTTTCAGTACTGTTTTATGAACAGGGTAGTTGAACTGACTGAGAAAAAGAAATTGTAGGAATGTCTGGTACAGTTATCTGACCCCTGAGGTTCCCTGTCCTTACAAATGAATATGCTGAATGAATAAATGTGTATTTTTTGTGTGTGTGTAATTGCGACTTGATGTGCTGTAATGTACAACTAGCTCCTTTGTGCATGGCAGTAATGGATTTAAAGTTGGGGGGGTTGGTGGTTAATGGCACAAAAGCATTGCAAATGTGTTAGCAATCTTTGCAGTCGCATTCCCTTATGGAAGCTTTGCTATTCGAGAACTCTTAATAAATGTAGCAACTTAAAACCAGCATACGGCAGAGTGTGCCACAGCATGGTGCTTTGACTTCTTTTTTTTCACGATAACACATTGTTCCTTCGACGTTTCAGGCTTTCTCCGTAGGGTTTTAGGTGTCGCTATACAAAAGAAGATTTTTGTTTTGCTTACTGGCTTGGCTGGCTGTCTTTATTGGCCATCTGGGCTCTGTTAGTGGTGCTCTTATTGCCACCAGGTCTGTATACAGATACCCAACAATGTAACCCCTTAAACTCCCAGGACGGCTTGGTGGTTATCTAAACATGTTCCTGACTATCTTTTTATTTGATTTTGAGTGTAATTACTGACTTATTCCATAGTGGTTTATAAATAATAAAAGGAATCAACATGACTAATAAACTGGGTATTAAAGATTAATGTGTATAGTTGATTGAACTATTGAGCCATTGAGCACACAGTTCAGATTCATGAACTTGGATGCATTCATTCATTCATTCATTCATTCATTCATGTGTACATGCTTTTATTTCTTTCAGGAAGCATGCGGTATTTTCTCATCCGTGCTTTCTCTGTAGCTACTCCTCTCTGTTTCTGAAAGCGTTTACACACATCCATCCTTTTCTAAACATCCTTAATACGTGTCTTGTAAACAGGAATTCAGATTTGAATATGTAATGGAGAGATAAGTGAAGTAAAGTGAATTTTTGGTATTGTTCCCATCCCTAATGGGGGAAAAAAGGGCATTGTTTTGAATTTATATAGTTTTGGAGAGTCTTAACCACGAAGAGAGACCCGTAATGATGCAGGTGTGCTCTAAGAACCACACCCCACATCCACACACGCACGCGCTCTCATAGGCACACATACACTTAAATTGTGTTTAAATAAAGTTCACATGTTCCAACCTGTTAGTGTTTTAGGTAGCAGTGAAATAGCAAATAGAGGTGGAATTTGTGTGTGTGTGTGTGTGTGTGTGTGTGTGTGTGTGTGTGTGTGTGTGTGTGTGTGAAGGACATTAGAAGGGATTAAAGTAGCTTTTACTTGAGCTCTACTGGTTCTAAAACACAAAGCCGCATGCAAGTGCAGCGTCAGCGCACCTGGGGAAGTTTCCGGAAAAAGGCTATGTACACGCACATACACACACATACACAAACACACACACACACACATACACACAGGCAGTTTTGTCTTGATATTCTTGTGAGGAATTTATTTTGACATAATAATTATGCAGCTAATTAATTATAGGCCTAAACCTAACCCTAACCTTAACTTCAGTAATGAAAAGCCAACCTGATCTTTTTTTACATTTCTGTTTCAGAAAACAACCAAAAAGCCCACTTTCCTCATGGGGATCAACCAAACGTCTCCTCAATATCAAAATGATCAGATATTGCCATCCTTGTGGGCATTTTCCACAAAGATACTAAAACTATTTAATATACAGGTCTTGGTACAATTGATTATCTGGTCATCTTCTTTTCTGCTTGCCTTGGGTTGTGAGATGAGTCTTACTTTGGTGACATTTCTGGTAATCTTACAGAGCGTGTAGACAATCCATCCCCAGCTTCTTCTCAGGGTTTCTTGCTCTACTGGGGTATCATGATGGTGCAATGGGTAGCTCTGCCACCTCACAGCAAGAAGGACCTGGGTTTGATTCCCAGGAGGGTGGCCTATGTCTCCCTTTCTTGGAGTTTCTCCCTGTGTGCCTGTGCAGGTTTTCTGCAGGGGCTCCAGTTTCCTCCCACAGTCCAAAAACATGTATGTTAGGCAAATTAAAATGATTGTTCCAGTTATGGTCATTATGGCCAGGCTGGACAACTCAAGTCCTCAAGTTGTGTCTGTGTCCAGTGGATTGTGTTCCTCTTCTGCACTATGGCAGGTTTTATAATCATACAGTTTCAGTTTCTGATGATGGTGACAAGCTGGATGGTATGCCATAATCCTATAGAAGTGTGGCATCAGAGCAAGATCCAGCATCCACACCCAGCAGGAGAGTGTGATCCTTGATTTTGAAAGGAGCAAATGCTGGGATCTAGTGATGGCTTCTATTTTGTTGGCTTGTCCTATTATGTTGAGACTTTGAAAGTACACAGAAAAGAGAAGTGAGAACAAAAGTGAGTAGTGAGGTCTGCTGACATTCCACCTGCCTCTTGAGTATTCCTTCTCACACATACACACCAAGTTCTACAAGAAACTTCCCAAGAGTGGTCAGAGTCCCACTCCATCAACCGCTTAATAATAATAATAATAATAATACTCAGCATAGTGATCTGATCTATATAGGAGGTCTATCTCTGTGAAAGCCTGCTTACTGTTCTGCTTATAAAGCTTAGTCAGCCTGATTCTGTATTCTGTTCAAGATGATACTGTTAAAATCTTTTCTAGGGATAGACAAAATTATGCTTCATCTATATTTTGTCCAATTGCAGAGGTCACCCATTTTTCTGGATGTCCTCCCAATCTGGTAGCATTTGTTTCTCTTCCTGGGTGATGTCTGAGTCTTGCCTGAGTGCTTCTGTGGGTATGTTGTCACATCCTGCTGCCTGGCCATTCCTGAACTGTTTGATGGCTTTCTGTATCTGTGGTTTGGTTATCTTTTCAAAGCTATAAAGTACAGTATAGTATAGTTTTAAAAACTGTAAAGATTATTAACCAGTAAACTGATTAAAAATTTCACAAAGTCCACACTGTTGGAGATATAAACTGCTCGCTGATGAAGATTTAACTGATTAAGTGCAAAACTGTTCATGGCAGCTAATCCATAGGAAGGCTGCCTACATCAACTGCAAAGTGAAGTTCATGGCTTCCAAGAGCAACCCTAAACTGTCCCTCATGGTGATCACCAGACCATCCATGCGGGGCCATCCTCAGCAGGAGTGTCTTGTATCCTGTATCTGATGTCTCGGGCATTTCATATGTAGCTCAACAGTAAAATGTGTGGATTGGTATGGGGGAGGGGTGGATTGGGAAGGGGAGGGGAAGAGAAAGGATGGAGAAAAAGAAATACAGATGATTAGGTATACTCTTCCACCAATTTTTAGCAGAAAATATAAATTGTGTGCAGAGTACAAGCAGGGATTCCGGCAAGTCTAGCTAAGACATCATAACTAAAAGGGACACCCAGAAGCAGGGAAGCTCCCTGTCCTCAGAGTCAGTGAAGCCAAAGGAACCAGTCCAAGCAGAAATGACTAAACACAAGATGTTTCTGTGATGAGCAATCCTTGGACAGGAAGCCCATAGACCCAGAATACTCATCACTGGCATGCTTCAGAAGTAAGAACAAG
Organism: Hassar affinis; assembly: GCA_025674545.1. NCBI lineage: Eukaryota > Metazoa > Chordata > Actinopteri > Siluriformes > Doradidae > Hassar > Hassar affinis. The sequence goes on along the minus strand of JAOVYV010000034.1, from coordinate 7,932,442 downwards.
AAGATCAGCATTAATGAGAATGGCAAGAAATATGCAGACTTGTGTGTTTTCAACAACCTGGTCATCAATGACGGTGTGTTCCCCCACAGGAGTATACACAAAGTGTCTTGGGTGTTACTAGACCACTCACTTGAGAACAATGTATACCACATCAACGGTGCCAAGACAGTAAGTCGATCCATGTGGGGTGTGTGAGTAAACAAAGGAATGGATATTGTATCTGACCATCATCTTCATCTAAGCTGAAGATGTGGGCTTCTGCATTCTCTTTCATTGATTTAGCTATTCTAATCTGGTTCCTGGTTTATAGATGCTATCTTCTCTTTAACTTCGCTAGTATTCTGAAGTGTCTCTATTGCAATCCACTATCATAGTACTTCCTTACATTTGGCAGTTACTTGCTGTCAAGGGTCTCCTCATCCTGCATTTCCCGCAAGGCTAGTAATTTGTTGCTTGGTGCTGCTTTATATTCCTCCAGTTTCCGTATATCCTTTAGAAGGCATGTGTGGTATTTCTGGCATTCGTTGGTCCTCCCATCTAGTTCTTCTTCAGTTTCATCTTCAGCTTAGCCACAAGAAGATGATGGTCAGATACAATATCCATTCCTTTGTTTACTCACACACCCCACATGGATCTACTTACTTTCTTGGCACCGTTGATGTGGTATACATTGTTCTCAAGTGAGTGGTCTAGTAACACCCAAGACACTTTGTTTATACTCCTGTTCAGGAATACGCCGTCATTGATGACCAGGTTGTTGAAAACACATAAGTCTGCATATTTCTTGCCATTCTCATTAATGCTGATCTTCCTGTTCTTACTTCTGAAGCATGCTGGTGATGAGTATTCTGGGTCTATGGGCTTCCTGTCCAAGGATTGCTCATCACAGAAACATTTAAATGAATAAATAAATTTTGTCATTTCTGCTTGGACTGTTTCCTTTGCGTTCACTGACTCTGAGGACAGTGAGCTTCCCTGTTTCATAGACGGTCTGCACATTTCATGTCAAATGCTGACTGTTTTGGAGAAAAGAAGATGATTGTAGTCTTGCTTTCTGTAATGTGTAGTGCGAGGAAGAGGGAGAGGAGGAAGAGAATGGTGTACGTCTTATAGCGAGGCGGGAACCTGAATACACTGATGCCAGAGTGTGCTGCAAAGCGCAGGTGTTTTATGATGTTATGTACAGGTATTTACATGTCCAAGACCATTAATTAGACATGCAAACATCCTCTTGATCTGATTCAGGGGACTTGGGAGCCATGTAAGGGTATATAAGATCCAAGTAGTCTCTGAAGAAACGTCATACATGAAGGTAAGGTGGAAGCAAGGTGTTGCCATAATTGAAATACACAGGTCGATCACACAGAAACGCAATAACCCGTGCCCTTGCTACGCACAGAGGGATGTATATATACCGGGCCATTAATGCAGTTTAGGCTGTGGTGCAATTAACCCATGGAAGTAATTCTGCAGAGTCTTAAAGGGGTTGTGTCACAAATAATGTGCGCTGTGATCAAGGCTCGAGCCAGGCTGACAAGTCCAACAGACTCAAGGCATGACATAAACCCCCACCAAACGGTATGGTGGGCCTGGGCCCCGGGGAGCATAGTCTAAGTCCAAAGTTTTCAACCCAGGCAGTTTTTGGATCCAGGAGTGCAATGCTAATAATGACACCAAATGGTGAAACAAGGCTCTCAGCAAAGCCAGAGGGAGGAGCGATGCCCTCCAACAGGACCAGCAAAGGAGCAATAACCATTGCAGAATGGGAGAGAAGAGTGAAGTCCAGGGCAGAGCAGGCCGGCAGAGCAGCGTCATTGGCACAGGAGGCCAGCGGATCAACCTCATATGCAAAGCAGGCCGGAGGAGCAACGTCCTCGGGCATAGCAGGCAGGATAAACAATGTCCTTAGCGTAGCAGGCAGAGCAATGTCCTCTGTGTAGCAGGCAAGTACAGCGACATTCTCTGCGAAGCAGCCTGGCAGAGCAAGGTCCTTGGTGTAGCAGGTAGGCGGAGCGAGGTCCTCATTTTAGCAGGCAGGCAGAGTGATGTCCTTGGCATAGCAGGCAGGTGGAAAGACAACCTCGGTGTAGCAGAAAGGTGGAAAGATGTCCTTGGAGAGGAAAGGATCCAGGGACATGTTCAGATCAGTGCTATGGCCAGACAATAACTCCATCATGGGCCGAGTGGGAGGGAGTGGATCTCAGCCTCAGTGGAAGTCTGTAGAACTGACTCAGAACACTCAAATATAGCTAAACATTCAGCCACAGGGAGATAATCAGAAACAGTGGGGCATTCAGGGACAGACAGAACATCAGACATGGGGGAAAAGTTCTCAGCATTCTCAGAAAAATAATTACTGAAACCACACATATCACTGGAGCGAATCACAGGGACAAGCAGCAGCTCCTCTGAAACAAGCTTTTCTGGAGCTGACACAGATTATTCTGTTATGTATAGTGCGAGGGAGAGGAGGAAGAGAACGCCTTATAGTGAGGCGGGAACCTGAATACACTGATGCCAGAGTGTGCTGCAAAGCGTGCTTTTTATTTACAGGTGATATCCAAAACCCATAATTAGAAATGCAAACATCCTCCTGCTCTGAATCTGAGGACTCAGGAGGGTACATACGGTCCAAGTAGTGTTTATCCTCTGAAGAAACGTTGTATGTAGAGGTAAGGCAGAACCGAGGTGTTGCCATAATTAAACTAGCCAAGGAAATACTGGGAGCAATACACATAAAAACGAGAGCGCAACATAGACCCACTTACTCACATGAACAGTACATGAAAACAGGCTGTCTGATTTTATTTACTTTTTGATCATCCTTTTTGAAGTCAGATCATCATCAAAAGTTTGATAGTTAGCTATCTACTTTTATTTACTTTGTGTTTTTGTCAAGATCAAAGTCAAGTAGCTGGTACAGGTAGCATTAGCTACTAGCAAGCTCCAAGTAGCTAGCCTAGCTAACCAGGCAGTATGATGACTTGCATTAGCTGGCTATATTTACATGGAGGATCATTTTATTTTCCTGGCTGTGTCCCATTCAAAGTAATAGTCTGTGCTGTCATATAAATCTACAGTATAAGATGCATATTTGCCAATCCCATCATCAGGTAAATTTTCATTTATATTTCATCAGCAAAACATACCTCAGAAATGAATTAGTTAGAGAGTTATCCACTCAAGAGCTAACTTGCTGCTTCTGGCCAACTTTAGCTTCACCACCACTGACGTAGAAATGGTTGATAAAACATCTAATTAATTTGTTAAAATCAATTTTGTCTGATTGCATTTCAGAGTACCCCATAGCAGCTCGTGCTTACAAACGATGTAGGCTGTGTGAGCCGTTGTTGTGCCGGTATGTAAACCAGCCAATCGGAGCTCATCAACATATAAATGAGCCCATTCTAGTTTCATTCTAGGGTCGAATCTTTGGGTTGTAAACAGGCGTATAAAACCACATCTGGGCATTTTTTTTCCTCGGTTTTTCTCCCTAATTTAGTCGTCTCCAATTCCCACCCGTCAGTGCTTCTGCCCTTGTCACACGATGAACTACCAGACCGGGAGGATCACATGCTTCCTCCGATACACGTGATGCATACCGCCGCCTCTTTTCGAACTGCTGCTCATGCAACGTTAGGGAGCAGTGTAACGCACTTGGTGGAAAGCGCTCCCGCCCACCTCTTGTATGCATGAGCTCACAGACGCCCATGACTGGACAGTGTCACGCTGATTGACATGGGGGAGAGCGTATGCTGCCCCTCCCTCACTCAGAGCATGGACAGTTTTGCTCTCTGAGCTCCCGGCTATGGGCAGCTATAGCATCACCCGGATTCGAACTAGCGATCTCCGGATGATAGGGCGAACGTGCTGCCATTGTGCCACTCAGGAGCACAGATAATAATCTTAAGCGATTTAAAAAACAATATAAATATTATCAAAGACACTTGGATATACTGTCACAGAAATTAGAAACATAGTATCACACACACACACACACACTTATTCACGCTGTTTTTTCTATACTTGTAAGGATTTCTACTCACATAATGACTAACAGGTTAACTAATTGACTAATAGATGGATTGACGATGTTAAGCAGTGACCCCCAGGTCCTAATGAAGGTACCTTATATGGATTGTGATGTCACACTTGCACTGAATAAGCACTCTGGATTACATTTCCCATCAGCTCCGGCACATCACATGACCCCTTGATCACTTTGACCTGATCTTATAACCTTGTCTTGTGTAGGACCAATTGTCTATCTTTGCACAGATTTCTCCCAATTTCTTTGACACTTGAACCCCAACAATATATAAAAGCATACATGGATATGTGCACACACACACACACACACACACACACACACACGCATGTATTTCCATTCTGTGTTACCCTGTGCAGTGACATTAAACAGAATCACTCCCAGACACAGCCTCCTTAGGTAAGTCGCAGTATAAACCTGCCTAAAAGTATTTAAACATTTCTGATCAAGATTGACAGTTAAGGAAGTAGGTAAGTAGAAAAATAACATTTAAAAATTTTTTACTGAGACGATTTAGACGCGTTCCAGTATTTTTTTTCTATCCCACATACACTGATCAGCCCCAGATAGCTGCACTCTCTCCGCAGTCTAATACACTGAAATCAGATAAAGCACTAAAGCCAGCAGGAGCTTTCATCTCTCTTTCCATTTTCGCCTTCTTTTAAAAAAAAAAAACTATTTATCCCACTCAGGAGAAAGGGACGCCCCGTGGACATCTGTGAGAAAAGGAAACAAAAGAGATCAGTATCCAAACTTGCTTAATTATATTGTCCTATTCACCAAATTTAATTAAAAAAAATGATGCAATCAATACAGTAACCTCAACGCCCGTATGCTAGCCACCGCTAAGCGCTGCTCTGCTGGGTTTTCCATTTTGATACGGCAGACATAACAAATACACCCCCAGTACTAAGAATAGCCATTAGCACAAGAGATTATTGAATTATGTGATACCAGTGTTACAATTTCAGCAAGGATGTTTTGAGCCGGAGTGTGTGCGGTCCTGTCAATAGCACGTGCTAAAGAGGGGGAAGCATGTTATGACGTGTGGGAGTTGAGCCCCTGTCTGTGGCGCTGTCACTTTAGATTAGCATGTGCTTGGCTAATGTAACAGTGTAAGGGTGGTCAGGAGAGTTAGCTAAAAGCTTGATCATTCCCAGAGCTTTTTTTTTTTTTTGGCTTTTTCTGCCTCTGTGCCAATTCTGAGGTGAATTTTGCTGGGTGTATGTATGTGTGTGTGAGCCTCAAGCCCGGTCATAGCGTCTTTTATCTAGCATTCGTGTAAAAGCTGCACTTGTAAGACGACATTCAGCAGAGGATTAGTGTCCGTGCTCTGCTCTCCTCAACTTACCGGAACGCAGCCAACTTCAGATCTGGAGGCACAAACCGAAAGCTCCGGTGTTGAATTAACACCTACAGTGTTCACTTAAGTTCAGTTTGACACAAATGAGCATTGTAGGTTTTCATTCAAGTCCTCCGGACCTGCTTTTTCAACACACTAGCGCATACAAATGGTCCTATTTCTACAATTGCCCCACACTAACAGTGTGAATGTGACCTAGTGGACCAGAACTAATGTATAGGCTGCATGAGGCTTACCTTATCATTAGCATGTATATATGTGTGCAAGTAAAGCCAAAATGTAATGCAAAGGTAGACATGAATCTTGGACAGGTACAAACCCCATTTCCAGAAAAGCTGGGACATTTTCTAAAAATGCAAAAAAAAAAAAAAATCTGTAATTTGTTACTTCACATGGCGACACGGTGGCTCGGTGGGTAGCACCGTCGCCTCACAGCAAGAAGGTCCTGGGTTCGATGCCCGGGTGGGGCGG
>JAOVYV010000034.1:7903553-7914509 GCA_025674545.1 Hassar affinis | reverse complement strand
CCACACAGAAAGGACCCAGACCACCCCACCCAGGGATCGAACCCGGGACCTTCTTGCTGTGAGGCGACGGTGCTACCAACCGAGCCACCGTGTCACCCAAGTGACATTAAACATACCAGTGAGCAGTTTGCATGCATAGTTGTGATTCAGTCTAAAAGACAATAAAATGCTCTGTAAAGAAACAAAGTCAAAGAGACTACAACATGGAGCAGTGTATAAAAGCATGAAAAACAGTTTCCCTCTGTGAACAAAAAAGGCATGCCTGTGTGACCTCAGGGCTTAAAATGGAGATAAAATAATTCACAGAGACAATTCCATGTAAAATCCTCTACTGGAGGTCAGACACCTTTTGGGTTAATGATGTTTTTTACAATGCTATCCACTCTGGGTTAATATCATCATTAAAACCCAGTGTATCTCACATACAGCAGCTTACCCAACACTGTTGTAATGTTCATTTCCCACTCTGCCCTGCACTCCAGGAGGGGACCGGCATAAATATCCAGGTCTGGTGTGATGTTCAGCTGGGGAAAAGGTTCCTCCTCTGCATGGTGATCTCACTGATTTTATAGTTCATCAGCTGTATACAATCCTCTGATGCTAGGGTCGATCTAATTACTATGTCTATCTACCAAGTCTATCTTCAAGATGTTGACCAGCTGTCACAATGTCATGATCCCTGAGGAGACCAGAACCCTGGACAGTTCAGGGGCAATTGCACCAAAGATGTCCTGTTGCCTGCCATAAACCAGGGGCTCTTCAAGCAGTCAGTGTAATGTTCTGTACCCCTTGTTTTGTGTTTTAAAATTTGCCAAATTTTAAAAAGTCCATGATAGAGAGCTAGTAATCCAGCAATGCCCAGCATTCTTGTGTCCATTAAAAACAGATTTGTGTCCAACCACAGTCTACCCACCATGCGTAGAAGTCCATAGGCTGCTGCTCTCTATACTAGATTCCTAGGTCCAGTGAGGAGCCTCTGGATAAACTAGGGGTGAAAGGCTGCAGTATTGCTGGCCAACTGTACTAGCCCCTCCTCCTTAGGTATATGGCAAACACTTTGAGGAATCTAGTGGAAACCATCCCAGAAGAAGTCCACTAACAGGGCCTCAGTGTTTGCTAGCAGATTTCTCGGCAGATCCACACATGACAGCTTGTGCGACAGGGATGATGCTGTTAAGTTGAAAACCAGCGTTCGGCCTCTGTAGGATTTTTTTGGGACCAGACACTTTTACCTGCTCAGTCTGCCTTTTACACAGTCAACAGTTCAACATGTTCTCCCTTTTAAGTCTTTAAAACCACCCTTTATCTACACTAAGCCTCCCAGTAGTGTGGGCTTCCCTTCACCCCACTCTCCAACTAAAACTCTACAACTACAAACAGGGCATCTGCATATGCTTAAAGACAGAGAGAACTGGAGTGATGTATGTTAAAACCAGAAAGTTGATCTCTCAGTGTACATAAAAGAGGTTTAATCACTAGAGTGTATAACATGCCTGACAGTGAACAACCTTATGTAATGCCTCTGTAAACTCTAAAATGGGCACATAAACCACCACTAACCTTCAGTACACTCTCACTATCACTGTAGAAAATCTTGATCATGGCTATAAAACCTGGGTTGAAGCCAAAGGTCTCCAGCACCTTCAACAAGTATTCATGCTCAACCCAGTTAATCCTGAAAGCCTTTTCCTTTTTTGATCTACAGAAATTAGATCCAAATAGCCTATTTAACCCAAATAGCCTGGAGACCTCCAAAATTTCATAAATTAAATATACATAATCAAATATAGACCTGCTAGGCACACAGCATGTCTGATCATGGTGAATGATTTGCTCCATTAGCTGAGCTATTCTTGAGGCTAATGCTCTTGAGAGCAGCTTGCAGTCAGTCCACAGCAGTTAGACCGGGCACCATTTTTTCAGGTATTCCAGGTACCCCTTTTTCGGCAGTAGAAACAGGACAGCCCTCCTTCAGCTCAATGGAAGCTTACCTCCCTTCATACTGTCCTGTAGAACTTCTAGCACATCCTGCCCTATCACTTTGTCCTCCACCCCCACATCTCCCCCATCCCCTTGCACTGGTGTAGTGACTCATGCTTCCGAGCGGTGGCTTTGCACCCCTGTACCTGCCTCTGCCAGTGCAGGTATCTCCAGCACTGCACCAGAATCCCCTATATCCTTTTCTGCTATGTACGTCCCCTCCCATTTTGGTTAAGTGAAGCAGGGCATCTCTGGGGCCACTTCAGACAAGCAAGGCTTCTCAAGGGTCAGTTGGCTGAGGGTGTATATGTGTGTATTAAAAGCATACTAGTTTACATTTTGTTCATTATAAACAAATAAAATACCCCTTCGTGGATTTATTACAACCCAGTTGTTGGTACCCCAGCTGCTGCGAAACATTATTCCAGGTAGCTCATCATAATCTGATGGCATGGTACATAGGACAGGATAAGAGACTGAACTGACTCATGGCCCATTTCTATTGGCCAGGCATTTTCAGCGATGTTTGCAAGTGGTGTGTGGCATGTCGTGAATGTCAGCTGGTCTGCTGGCCACCCCAAAAGTGCCATTATGCCCACTTCCTTTGATTGAGGTCCCCTTTGAGAGGTGTGAATTGGGCCTTGCCAGGCACATGGGCAATGCCTATATGCAATATCTTCGAACACAGTAATGTGTGGGCAATCTTTCATGTAATCTTATGTGTTGAGATCACAAAAAAGTACATTCTTGACCTGAGAGCAAAGCTCTGCACGCTATGGAGGATAATTGTTACAGACACTAGAATGGTAAGCCCAGCTGTATAATAGGGGTGCTTGGATACGGGGGTTTGCACTGGGCGAAAAAGTGTTCATGTTTCTACCCACATTGAGCTACAAATTGCTTGCCAAGTGACAAGGGCCCTTTGAGGTCACAAGGACATCAACTATGAGGTGGTGCATCTGGAGTGCAGCAGGTCTACCGCCTCAACCTCCTTAATTCTTGGAAAAAGGCAGTCCCTATGGCTTTGGTGACAGTAGTCCCAGAGAGGGAGGAGCTGGGGCTGGATGTAAATTTACAACAGATAAAACAAACCAGTCTGGTCCCAGACTCTCACCCTCCCAAGTCACAGATGTGGTCAAATTATAAACTGACTTCTTCAACAAGTTCTCACCCCTGCCCAGTCACACTGACCTCATAGAAAAGCACACTGAGACAGCCCCAGGGGTGTTGGTCTGCAGCTCCCCCATTGACTTCCCAACCATTAAAAATAGGTAGTGGAGAAGTAGCTCAAGGCTATGCTCAATATGGGGGTAATCAGGAGTTGCACAGTGAGTGGTGAAGCTTGGTTGTTTTGGTTCCCAAAACCAATGGGTCTGCTTCTTTTGTGTGGACCTTAGAAAAGTCAATGCAGTGTCAAAATTTTCTGCATATCCCATACCTGACATTGATGGATTGCTTGATTGGCTAGGTGTGGCTCAAATTTACTCAACACTGGATTTAACAAAGGGATATTGGCAGATCCCCCTGACTCCAGTGTCCTGAGAAAAAATGACATTTTTAACTCTGTGTTGTTTGGGATGCAGGCAACATTTCAGCACCTCATAAACAGTGTCCTTTGCCCACACACCACCTTTGCCATGGCCTATCTAGATGATATTATCATTTATAGCAATGATTGGCTGTGGCACATGCACCATCTGAGGGCAGTCCTGAAGTTGCTGAGGCCTCACGGCAAACCAGAAGAATTGTGCAATTCATCAGGTGGAAGTACAGTATCTGGGTTTCCACTTGGGCCATGGGCGGGTGCATCCCTCAATCCATAAGACAGCAGTGATCACAGGGTGCCTGAGCCCCAAGACCAAAAAGGAGGTGAGACACTTTCTGGGGCTGGCTGGCTCAATGGTGTCATTAACTGTGTCACTAGCCCTTTGACTGATATCACTAAAAAGGTGTCAGCAAATCTGGTCCAGTGGATGGAGCCATTCAGGTAAAAGCTGCACTTTGGGGTGGGTCATTTTTGCATTGGCCTGACCCCTCTCTTCCTTTTGTGTTACAGATGGACACATAGGACAGGGGGCTGGGGGCAGTGGTGTCAGTGTTTCGTGACTGTATCAGATGACACAAAAATACTGTAATAGTGTCAACATCATCAATATTGAAATTCAACACTACATTGAGTTCTTCTACACCAACTTCAAGAATCATAAAAAACATTCTCCTAAAAGACGCCAGGTTTTTAATCAATAGGGACTTACAGCCAAGGGGGATTTTCTTTAAGGGGAGACCAACCTATTTATACTCATATTAAGACAGTTCAGATATGAAGGGGGGGCATTAGACAGCATATCTTTTTTGATAGGAAACTGAGAGGAGAAACTAGTTCAAGTTTATTATTAATCACAACACTCCTCTGAATCAGGCTGCTTGCCTAATTTATGTCACTGATGAAATTGCACCGTTGACGCGGGAGGCTGAGACAAAGTTCTCATGGCCCAGCACATCTCCAACCAATAAACAGCATTCTACACTTGACCTGCATATCACCTGTACACTGCGCTGGCAAGTTAACCTCTCCCACAGCCACATACTCAGAACTTCCATGCTCCCCACATGCTACTCAATAACACACACACACACACACACACACACACACACACACACACACACACACATACACACCTCCTCATAGCTTCTTGCTTATACACTTGCTCATGATAGTTAGTTCTAGATGTTTTTTTATTTTGAATGAAAAGCCACTAAATGCAGAAAGAAAAAAAAAACATGACCAAGATGCCAATTGTTCTCACACGCTCTACATGCCACACTTATTTCTCCACCACAGATGCAGAGAGAGAGAGAGGGGAAGAGAGAGAGAAAGAGAGAAACCAATGCCCTTATGAGTATGCTTTCCCTTTACAGTTGCCATCTAGTTTTACTCAGAAGTTGGTAGCTGCCATGTTCCATTATCAGCATGGCACTATACAGTTGGAGGACGGATCTAGACTCTAATCAGTGATATGTAGCGTAGAGTCCATACTCTGCAGCGGCCTGGTGTAATCCTGCCAACTCCTGAATCAACTCAGACCCAATGTCAGTAGTGTGTGTGGTTTCCCAGTCGGGAGCCAACAACAGCTTTTGCTTTGCGTGCATGTGTGTGTGTTTGTGTTATTACATTACCATTTACTTGATATTTTGTCTGTATCCAGTTAAAAGTAATTCAACTTTGCTGTGAAAAAAGACTGCATGAATGGCAGCTTGAGGATATTTCCAGCAATCCCAGGAGTGATAGATGAGAAAAGTGAGAGGAGGCCGAAAGCATAAACGTTTTGTCAGTGTTTTGAAAATCCTTTCTTTCAGGTCCAATGCATCCCACTTTTGAAAGCTCAAATGTCTTTTGTTTATGTATAATATTTCCTATCACAGGAATGACATATACTGTGTGTGTGTGAGAGTGTGTGTGTGTGTATGTGTGTGTGTGTGTTTTGTGGTCATATCACTGTACTCTCTCACTCTTTCTGTCTCCTCTCTCTCATATCTCCTTGACAATTGTGCAAATACAGAAACTTACATACACAAACACTTATCTTAGTGTCTTTATCCACTGATTTGTATGTTCTCCATGGAGAAAAAAATGTATTCCCAGTTCTTCTTTTTCTTTCTGTTTTTTTTTCTTTTGAGATCCTTGAACAAACATAGGAAAATGACAGCGCAAATAAAAAAAAAATAAATGATGAGAAATGAAAGAGACTTTAAGTCAAGAAGCCATTGCGCTTGTTTTAGTCTATACGCTACTCTCTAGTGCTTTTTTAACCAACTAGATAACCTCATAATAAGCAGTTGAGAGTCGACAGCATGCAGTCGTCCAGCATACAGTCTAGTTTTGTTCAATGTTATTCGCTAGACAAGGTGTGTTTCCTGTCACCATTAACCAGGGATGCCAGGTTTCAGCAAAATCAAAAGTGCATCTCAAAAACCACACAAAATTTCTGAATCTAGGCTAAAGTATTTTGGCATTAGAAAACATTTTTCTTCTTTTTCTCAGCATTTATTTGAAAAACAGCCACTGTGGTATACTCTGATGCACTATAATAGAAACAGGTCTGTACATCATAGACACACACACACACACACACACACACACTTTTACTGTGTTTGCCATCATTTATAAGATTTCATTTAAATGATTTGCGATTAAGCAGGATCTTGGCCATATGACCGTGGCAACCTTGTCATTAACACTGAGCATGGGGCAGCATGATTCATGCCCCAGTGGCCCTGTATTAGAACTTCTTGCCCTACGATTGTACATCTAGTAAGAGGTATTTCTATGAAACACCGTTTTCAGTGTTGGTCACTCAATGGAATTTAATGTACATTTTATGTACTGAGTTGTAAATGACAACTTTATTACGAGTTGCAATGCTTTACTTAACACATCCTACACATCCTAATGGTTAAGCAAGGTCTGTTAATGGTCCGTGAAATCAGGCAATGGTCAGGCGAAGTACAAACAGAATGAATCAGACACAAGGCACAAGAAACCAGAAAAAAATCCAGAATTATAAAACACACATTATAAGAATACAGTGAGCAGTAACTTCACTTCAAGAGTTTTGAGTGAGTGTATATAGCTGAAACAGAGTGTTTGTGTGTGTTGAGTGTTGTAGTCCATGGTGGGCATTTTTTATAGGCTGTGAAGTAGGCTGGGAGTTCTGGATGGATAGATGGATGGATGGATAGATATGGATCAATAGATCGATAGATTGATAGATGAAGACAAAGCATATGGGTGTCTGGGAACAAAAGTGTGTGTGTGTGTATATACATAGGCTGCAAGGTTGTGATTCATAAAGGGGATAGTGTGTATCAGCACAGGGATTATGTGTAATTGAACAGGCTTGACAGATGAGACAACAGAGACATGCAATTAGCCAGGCCGATCATACACCCTCTCCTCAGCCCCACTCGCACGTGTGTGTTACTACACCAGCTCAGGAAAAGTGGGTTTCCCCCTTTTCCCTCTGCCTCTGTCTTTCTGCCTCCATCTCTCCCTCGGCCCTTCTCTCTTAAACTGTTGAGTGATGATTTGGCTCACGCTCAAATTTGCAGATTTCTCTTTTTCTCCCCGCTTTTCTTCTCACCTCATTGGCAATGTGCACAGGCATGTTCTTCTTCCAGCTCGCGGTATCCCAGAGTGCCACACAAGAGCGCCCATGGTGGGCTCCATTTACACGCAGCTGCTTTTACAGCTGCCACACCAGAACCGGCACTGCCAAGCCACACCAATGTAAACTCAAGCAGATCTCGCCATGTTTGTATTCTCGATGTTTTTTTTTTTTTACTGGTGACGAGTTTTGACACATGGCTTTAAGGGAAGATTATGTACAAATCAATCTAATCAAACAAATTATTTTCTTTTCCGTTTGGACAAGTACAGAAAACTGATATATACAGAAGCTCCGTCTGTAGCAACCCATCGTGTTTTTATTTCGCATCCTTCATATAGGATGTCCGTGTGAACAAGGTGAAACTGAAGGCAGTAGACTTCATTTGCTACATTTATAAAATACTGGGAAAATGTTCTCAGTAACCAAATGATCATGGTAAGCGTAATTGAGCTTAGCCAATCCATCTACTGGCATGTTTTTGGGAGGAGCCTGGAAGAAACCTACACAGAGCATACCCAGAGACTCCACACAGACAGTAACCTGAGCTCACAATTGAACCAGTGACTCTAGAGCTGTCAAGTTTCCCACTGTGCCACCATGCTGCCCCTGTGCAAATGTCTTATTGTTGCTCTTTTCTTTTATAAAATGTATACATTTTGTCTTAGATGTCTATTTTATGGGGCGACACGGTGGCTCGGTGGGTAGCACCGTCGCCTCACAGCAAGATCCCGGGTTCAATCCCCGGGTGGGGCGGTCTGGGTCCTTTCTGCGTGGAGTCTGCATGTCCTCTCCGTGTCCATGTGGGTTTACTCCAGGTACTCCGGTTTCCTCCCACAGTCCAAAGACATGCACGTTAGGCTGATTGGTGTCTCTAAATTGGACCTAGTGTGTGAGTGTGTGTGTGTGTGTGTGTGAGTGTGAGTGTGCCCTACGATGGTTGCTGGGTTTTGCATGCAAAGTCAAAGCGATGGTCAAAGTCTCCAGAAGAGCTGTGGCAGATTCTCCAAGACGCTCAGTAAAACTCACCAGCTTATTACTGTACGGTACGATGCAGAAGTCTTAGGCACATGCAAAGACAATGGTGCCTTTGAAAATAATAATATAAGAAAACATTATAAAGGTACAGTAAACAGCAATAAACTAAAGGAAGTCAGTATTCGGTGTGCGCTTTTTCTTAAACAGCATTCCCAGCTTGTGCAACATGCTTTATACGGAAATTTACAGCCTTTAAGTTTTACTGAGCATCTTTACATTACATTACATTATATTTATGCCATTTGGCAGACACCCTTATCTAGAGTGACTTACATTTATCTCATTTATACAGCTGAGCAGTTGAGGGTTAAGGGCCTTGCTCAAGGACCCAACAGTGGCAGCTCAGTGGTGCTGGGGTTTGAACCCCCAACCTTCTATTCAGTAACCCAACACCTTAACCACTGAGCCACCCCTGCCCAGAATCTTGGAGAATCTTGGAGAATCTTCCACAGCTCTTTTGGAGACTTTGACTTGTCCATATGTTTTTAGTCTGAAAATTGAAAAAAAAAATAAAAAATACAAGATACAAGATAATCTATTTGTCCTGACTCAATCATGCAATAATAACAAAAGCTCTTCCGATAAAACCAATAACCAGGCTGTCAGATAGTCAGCTGCAGAATCACGCTTGGATAAATCTCTCAGAATGAATGCTGTCTCAAAGGCAAAGCTGATGGCAGCTATTTGTTTAGTGCTCTTCTTCATTACTCTGAATGAATGTTTGCCTTACAGGTTTTTTTTTTCATTTAGCAAGCACATATTAAGCAGAAGCTTAATATTCTAAAAGTCCCAACATGCCAGACCTGGCTCCTTTTAAAAAGGACAAAAAGTGAAACAACAGTTAGTCACTCCAAACACCTTGCTTGCATAACGAACCCACTTCAAAGTCTCACTACTAATCTCGCCGTGATTTTCTTTTTTCCGTCGAGTGCGTGTGTGCGAACGTATGTGCGTGCATATGATTTGCAAGCCTGATAGACCTTCTCCTGGAACAGGGCTTCAAAGAAACCCATAGCTCAATCTGCACAGAGATAGAAAGAATGAGAGAAGCAGAAGCGTGTGTACGATAGGATTTACTGTACTTACATGTGTGTGCCGTTGCAAGTTTTAAAAGCAGAGCTGTTTGTTCAATCGGGAGCATGGCGTGGGTGTAAATGTGTGTAGAGGCTTGAGAATTCATGGGAGTGTGTACATATTTGACTTGTCTAAAGATGCACATCTCGGAATATGCGTTTCTTTGAGCATGTGTGTGTGTGTGTAAGTCCGCAGGCGAGTCACTGGTCTGTATTAAACACCCTAGTTGCAGTCAGTTTTATGCTTTTGGTAAAACGTCAAGGTAAGTAAGTGTTATTAACTGGAAGGAAAAGTAAAAACGAACATGAAACAATGGAAAAGTAAGCGGTAGACCTTGAGCTGTGTGTTTCGGTAAAGCAACATAAAACACTGCCTTGAGAAATCATTCCCATTTGCTGATTGGGTTTAAAGCTGCGCAACCTGAATACTTACAGTCTGGTGTGTGTGTGTGTGTGTGTGTCTGTGTGTGTGTGTGTGTGTGTGTGTGTGTTTATGGATAGAACTCACCTTGTGCTGGCCACCTGTAAGCCATCGACTGAAATTAGCCTCTTAAGCAATGATGGTTTGCAGAACAAGCAGGATGTGTGGATCTGTGCACATATGTGCATGTGTATGCATGGGGCTAGCTTTGAGGACTCACCACATTTAGGACATTGATGGCAAACTGAGTATAAAATGAGACTATACTGAACATAATATGAAGCATAAAAGCACAACAGTCTCACCTGCCTAACGGTCCGATCTTAAATTACACTTATATTAAGGTTCCCTTCATTTAAGTTAGACACAATGAACAACCCATTCATTAAAAAATGTAAGTAACAAAGTTAGCAATATGTTGCTTAAATATGTCTGAATAAAATGCACCAGCATTGCCTAGCTTATGACTAATTTAAAAAAAACGAGAAGTTCCGAGAATTGTGAAGAAATGAACCGTTCCTGAATGTTCCTTAAACCTGTCCAAGTCTTAGATACATGCTCAGATCTCAGCTCCTAGGTTCCTCTCTCCTCAGACTAATTTGCCGTTTGAGCTCGAGGGCTTCTTTGGGAAGGGGGGGGAGCTCATGCGGTGCTTGTTACAAGCCTGATGGAGGGGGAGGTTTTGGTGTAGAGCCTTCAGAATGCCTGAAGGTGATTTCAGGTTTCAGGTTTGTGTCACACAGGAAGTGAAGAGGCACTCCACTACAATTACAGTGTAATTAATTCATTAAAGCACTTATGGTCAGATGTACTGCTGAAGTTTGAGACAAACTTTACCTTTGCAGGGCTATAAGTGTGATCATGTGTGGATACAGTTATACCACAGAACCGCAGTCCCACTGTGATTTGTTGGTTCAAGCTTGCAGCTGTGGTGTGTGAACGAACGTGAGCAGCGTGGGGTTAAGATTCTGTGTGTTCTTTCCCAAGAGCACTTTCCCAAGTAACGCCAAAGAAAAAAGTTTGCCGATAATATCCTGCAAATGGGATTTGCTTCATAAATGAATGGGCAGTTTCTTAGCTTATTATTTCTGAGAAGAAAGCAGCGTTTTGAGGCTTTACCCAGCAGAAGGCTTTGAGAGATATAATTCTGACTAATAAATATTTGTAAATTTTGTGACTCTGTGTGTTATGCTGGGCACTTGGAGTAGATAGATAGATAGATAGATAGATAGATAGATAGATAGATAGATAGATAGATAGATAGATAGATAGATAGATA
>JAOVYV010000034.1:7820219-7832757 GCA_025674545.1 Hassar affinis | reverse complement strand
TGTGAGTGTGTGCGCGAGTGTGTGTGCCCTACGATGGATTGGCGCCCTGTCTAGGGTTGTTCCTGCCTTGCACCCTAAGTTGCTGACTAGGCACCGGCTCTCCCGTGACCCTGAAAAGGAATAAGTGGCCAAGAAGATGAATGAATGAATAATTGATGAGCCATCTTATATATCTGTGGAGCTCCGTTGAATTGGACTATAACACAGGAAACGAACACCATTTATTCCTAAACGTTTGGTCACACTTGCTGATACACCGTATGGCAAAAAAGTATGTGCATACTGCCCAGGGACTATTTTATGTGTACATCTATAGTATGCAGTGATTAGTGGTATCATATAGTGTTACACAATATGTATGTGCAGGCAGTTCCAATTGATAACAAGAGCTAACCTGTCTTGCAGATGTTTCACAACATTAAACCTGAGCTGCTTTTATTAATAAATGAATCATTGCAATTACCGGGATAAGAGATCTGATGTATCTCTTGTCATCTGCTGAACTGAACGGATTTGACTACAGCAGAGAAAAAGAAAACCACTTATTCCAAAACTTTTGAATACAGATCACTCTATAGCCAAAAGTATATGGATGCTGTCCAGGGACTTTTTTATGTGTACATCTACGTACATGCACAGTGATTAGCAGTATCATATAGTGTTTCATAGGATATGAGCAGTTAGTTCCAGTGGGTCAAGCTGTCTAGCAGGTTTTGTTCTGTTGCGCTAATAAGACGTCATGAGTACAGAATAATGTCTTCTGTGTTTATTAATAAAGCGGGAACTTGAATGTGGCATCAGAAATAACATTACTTGGACGTTGATTATGGCAGTTTAACCCTCTCAAAAAACTTGCGTTTTACTCGGCTAGAGCAGTGGCCCGGAGCAGCGGGAATGGTTTCAGAGGTACCAAGTGGCTGTTAAGCTAAATCTAGAGACTGGAAATGTACTGGTTAGTGTTCTGTACCCTGAAAAGGAATAAGCAGCCAAGAAAATCAATGAATGGATGAAGATGGTGATGTTAGAAAAATTAAATAACTACCGAAAGTTACAAAGAGTTCAAAAACAAGGTGACCCAGCTGAGGAATACATTCACACTTTCTACGAGCTAGCTGAGAGTTTGGTTCTGCGAAAAATAGAGAATGTTTGGGATAAACTAGTCATAGGGATTCTGTACAATAGGTTTTCAGAAAAGTTACAGTCAACAACAGACCTAATGTTGGAGTGGCAGTTGAGATAGTGATACAGTCAGAGCAGGTTAAGGGGCAATTTAGCCAACAGGCTAGGGTTAGCACAGCTAATGCTAGATATCTCAGTGAACAAGCAAGGGAAAAGGGACAGAGCAGTGGGACAGGGTACCACAATGGAGGTGGAAATCCAAGCAAGTACTTTGGGTGTTGTAAGGACCACCCCAAGCATACACATTGTGCAGTATTAATTGCATAGTGCACAAATTGCCAGAAAATGATTCTCATTGGTGTTGTGTGCCACTCTACGATGGTGAATGTGCTAACCACATTGGAAAGGAGGGCCAGTCATGGTGTCAGACATTTTCTTGGTCAAAATAGCATACATCACTGCAGGTTCCAATATACCATGAACTGTAAAACTAAATATCTCTGAGACTCCTTCAAGATCAACACTGCTGCAAACACCAGCATGATATCAGATGAAACCTACCACAAGTTCAGATGCCTGCCTCAGTTAGCCAGTGATGACAGGTCTCACAGCTCTGGAGGTAAGCTTGATGTTTTAGGGCTATTCACATTCAATACAGATCTGGGCCTCTTAAAGATAAAGCTTGTAAAAATATGCCTGCAAGACTATGCTGTACCATACAATGGGAGGGGAGTGTTTGCCCCTTGCTCCTCAAAGTCAAAACAGAGCTAGAGAGGATGGTCAAATGCAGCATCATTGAGGAGGTCAAGGCATCAAAGGAGTGGTGCACCCCATTGGTCTGAGTCCCTATGAAAAGAGGTGAGGTTAGGATCTCTGTTTACTTCAAATGACTAGAAAAGGGAGAGTTTAGTTTTACCCATAGATGATGTCCTTCCATGGCTTGCAGAACCACATGTGTTGTCCCTGTTTGACATGGCAAGTGGCTTTTGGCAAATTCTGCTAGAGAGAGAAACAGTTCATTTGTGCACACTCATCACATCCATGGGTAGATTTATCAAGCATTTTCTATTTAGAAGAGATTTTTCAGAGGGAAATGTCAGTGTTGATCCAAGACCAGGAAGGCATTGAGGTCTACATTGTAGATGGTAGGTAGAAGAAAATGAAAAGGAGCATGAGAAGAGACTCCTGGATACTGAAGAGAATAACTGAAAGCGCTGCCTGTGCCAAAAACAGCTGAACTACCTGGGGCACTGTATTGACAGAGATTGCATCTGACCTGGTCCTCAAAATAACCATTACAGAGCTACAACTACCAAGGGACATTCCAGGGCTGCAGAGGTTCTTGGGTATGGTCCATTATTTCAGGAGATTCCTACCCAGCAGTAGTTTGGGCCTATGAGAGATTTGTCAGTTACCTATATGGTCCAGACAACTTCACAGTCCACATAGACCATAAACTCCTGGTCTTTCTAATCAACAACAAATACCTCACAGGTCCCCTGATGTGCCAGAACATGTTCATGCATCTGATAAAATACAACCCCATTGCAAGGTACATGATAGGGAAAACACTGACAGTAGCTGACACAGTATCCAGACAGCCATTATCATTTATGCAGAATAAAGTGTCAGAACTAACCTGCAATGTTTCAATGTTTGAAGATTCAGCTCATGCTGCATGGTCTGTATCTTCCTCTAAACTGGAATACATCAAACAAGAAACAAGAATGGAATCAGATCTGTAGGTGCTTTGCTGATTGATGACCCAGGAATGGCCAAAGCATGTCAGTAGCATTATAGTACAGGCCATCTGGAAACAATTCATCTACCTGATGAGTGACACCACCTGAGACCAATCTTCTCCAGGTGGGCATGTCCAGATGAGCTACACACAGACAACAGAGGACAATTTTGAAGTAAGATATTTAAAAACTTTTTTTATGACACATCACTTCCAGTTCTCACAACCCTCAGTCTAATGGCAGCACTGGACAGTGACATGGGACAATTAAAAAGTATTATCTGGCAAGCTGAATGAATGGAATGAATATTACATTTATATAGCGCCTTTCTCAAACCCAAGGATGGTTTACAGTCAACATACAACTTTAACACCAATCACACACCGGAGAGAAGTGGCAGCCAATTGTGCACAGTGTACTCTCATCTGGAAACCTGAAAAAATTGAAAAACTGAAAAAGTGGCTGAACTTCACAAAGGTAAATAAAGCTGATGTCAAGGCTAAAGAGGGGTACAGGCTCACCTACAACAGGCGCCACATTGTCATAGCACTTCAACAACTTAATCCAGGGGAGAGTGATTGATTGGACTGGACAACAGCAGAGACATTTCAGTGGCCGCATTCATCTCCAAGCTCCCATTCAGCTACAAAAGCATTAGTGAAGGCAGGCACTGATGATGGTTGAGGAGGCCTGAGGACAGTTGGTGTTCCAGTAATTCTTAAAGGTGTTCAGTGTGGTTGAGGTCAGGGCTCTTTGCAGGCCACTTGAGTCCTTAAACATCAACATTGGCAAATCATGTCTTTATGGGCTAGCTTTGTGCACAAGGGCATTGTCATGCTGGAACAGGTTTGAGTTCCTTAGGACATTAAAAGGAAATTGTATTGCTACAGGATACAAAGACATCCTATACAACCGTGTGCTGTATGTGGTTTGGGGAAGACTCACATTTAAGGATGACTTTCAGATCTCCCCAAACGTTTGTCCTTATAGTCTTATGTACCATAAGAAAACTCAAACATCAACCCCAGCCTTTTGCTCTGGAGCACACTTTTCTTCTATTCAGTTTGTCTCAGTTTGTCTGAATTTGTACACATTTTAATTTCAAAACATTTGCAGCAGTATCACATCCTGTAGCCAATCACACATCACACATTGTAGTTCAATTGTGGGATTGTGTGATGTGGCCCAACACAAACCTGATTGATAATAGAATGTTCCCAAAAGTCATTATTTCTCTAACACTGCAACAGTTTCCCAAGAATCATATTGTTCATGCATTAATAAACAATTTCACTTTTAACCATTACATTTATGGTTGGTAACATTGAATGTCACATTACGTAGTTATGTCACAATAAGTTGTAACTATAGAAACAATAACATTAACACAAGATTCAAGATT
Organism: Hassar affinis; assembly: GCA_025674545.1. Lineage (NCBI taxonomy): Eukaryota > Metazoa > Chordata > Actinopteri > Siluriformes > Doradidae > Hassar > Hassar affinis. The sequence goes on along the minus strand of JAOVYV010000034.1, from coordinate 7,828,494 downwards.
TCAGCAGCACTGGCATTAAATTATTTTTATCCATGTGAGGGATGTAAACTTTCCACAGCGGAGGCTTACTTTACATCCATGTATGCAGGTATTAGTAGGATCTGTGTGTGTATGTGCCTGTACATGTGGATGTGTGTGTGTGTGTGGGAGGGGTGCTTGTTTATGGTGGGTGTGTACATTGAGAATGCCAAGTTATTTCTGAGGAAATATAAATTCAGGGTAACACATAGACAGGTCAGTGGAGTGTGCGCCAGGGGATGAAGGTGTATATCATGTCTGATTCATAACAGATGGGAATCCTAAACTTTAGAATTACTACAGACACATTAAATCACCTCACCGTCTAACCCCAGGTAACCTTCTTCCTTTTTGTGGAAGAAGTGAAATTTTGTGTTTTATTCTGTCTTTTTGGTAGTGTTATACTCAAATCCATTGATTCACTTTGACAACTATAATGACATCATAGACGTGAATCACACACAGTGTTTACACACCACACGGTTTCCACCATTCAGCACAAATGATGAAGTTCCTCATACAAGTGGAGAAATGGCTTCAAGATGATACATGTTACATAAACATATGAGCCCTTTAAAGTTCATAAAGGATTTGTGGGATAATTAACTAAGGAATAAAACACAAAGGGGCATTCTGTTATGATGTAATTATTTAAGCTGCTAACTAGCTAACACACCTGCTACCCTGGTTCAAATCCTGCTCCAGCCAGGTGAATATTTCAGGCTTCGAGTGATTGATAAGAAGGTTGGGGGTTCAAGCCCCACCACTGCCAAATTGCCACTGGTGGGCATCCTATCTGCCGCCTGTCACCTTACAGTAAGAGGGTCCTGGGCTCAATCTCAGTTGGAGCAATCTGGTGCTTTCTGTATGGAGTCTGCATGTCCTCCCCAGGTCCACATGGGTTTACTCTGGGTACTTTGGTTTTCTCCGACAGTCAAAAGATAAGTCAGTAAGTTAGACAAATTGGAGATACAAAATTGCCCATGGCTGTGTTAGACATTGAACTTATTCCTGTCTTGAATAACCATTGATGCTGAAGTGACATTAAATAAACCAATTAAACAAATAATGGTAGTGGGAAGCACTCTTGCCTCACAGCAAGAAGCACCTGGGTTTGATTCCCCTGGTCAGGCCAGGGTCCTTTCTGTGTGTAGTTTGCATGTTCTCCTCGTATTTTTGGGTTTCCTCCTGGAGCTCTGGTTTCCTCACACAGTCCAAAAACAAGTAGTCAGCCAAATGGAAGATACTAAATTGCCCTAGGTGTGAATGTTTGGTGCTAGATCTGTGTGTCAGGGCGTTTTCCTGCCCAATGAGCACTGGGATAGCCTCCAGCACTCCAGTAGATAGTAGTTAGTAGGTAGTAGGCTTAGATAATGATTGAATGATTGTTTCTGAGGTTGCCCTAGCCTTTCTGTATATGAACCTGTAGGTGACAGTGACCAATACTGTTGATGAGCCTAATGCTTATTCCCTAAATCCTCTATTAAGGGAAAAGTGGCTGCAACAGTCAGGTGTTAATGGATATACCATTTAAAAGTTTTCTTTCTGCATTGCTTTATCCTGCTTATTCCTCCTGGTCATGAAAAGCGCTTACAAGTTTTCTATACATTCTTCAACACTCAAGCCTACATATTTATGCAATTACTCACACTGCTAAAAGGATCACCTCCTCTCTCAATCCTTCTCAATTTTTATTTAATTAGTGTTACATGGCCACATTTTCCATTGTACATGGAGATGGAGATGGTGGCCCTGAACAAGCAGTGTGTGATGTGAGTTAGTAGAAGACTCAGACCAGTAAGCTGGGGAAAACAGTCCTTTGCTGCTCTCAAGTCATATATCGCATGATATAAGAATGATATACACCTGAAGTGCAGTATTTTACTTCAGCAGTAAGAAAAAATAGGAAAACATACTCTCAAGTCCTACTATATTTCATCCACACTTACAGGCCTGCAACAAATCATGTAACACAAATGGCAAGAAAAAATCCAGAAAAAAAGACCTTAAGTTTAAAATTCCCCCTTGCATCTTATGCTCTCTTTCTCACTCTCACCCGCTGTCCTAAAGTGCCTAGAATGTAGGCCTAAAAAGTGCCATATGCAATAGAGTCCTATTTCGCCTTGTGATTTATGCGAGGTGCACATATTTTTCCTGCCCATTATAAATCACGCTGTTGGCTTTCTCAGATCTAAGAAAGTAGAGCACATGGGCTCCAAATCCCTATGAGATCAGTCTACATTTCCCACGTTGCTGCTTAACAAGTGCAAGTATGAATTATTGACCCCAAAACAGCCCATTCACCACTATTTGAAATGCTTAATGTTTACTTTTCTCCCATTTTTAGCTTTCTCCTGCTGATTGAAGTCTACATTTATCATACTGTAGGTGAGTTATATGGCATCCAACAGAATGCTACTATGATGGTTTGCATCACATGATGTTCCAGATGGCTTATATGTAGATCTGTCACATTAGGTGGTGTTCTATAAAGGTTAAACTGTATAAATATTTTAGCTTGTTTCTTTGTTTCAAAGTAGTGGACATTGGCTGAAGTACAAGGCTGAAACTATGGGGTTCTAACTTATAGCCATTTTTGTATCCTAATGGTTATATATCTTGAAATGTATGTAGAACATTCCTGATATTTGGTCAGGGTCATGGTGGGTCTGAAGCCCATCCTGAGAGCACTAGGTGCTAGGAAGGAGTGCTCCCTTGATGGAACACTAGTTCATTTCATGGTATGTAGACAAAAGTTCACACTTAGAGACAACTTAGTGCACCCAATACACCCACTGGTATGCTTTTGGTTGGTAGGAAGAAACAGGAGAACCCATGGGAAATCCAGTTGGAAATGGGAAGAATGATAGAAAGAGGATGTGAGATTGATCAATGGATTTGGTCAATGGCAGCAGGGTTTACAGTTATCTATACTGGTAAGTCATGCTATGTGGTGGTTTTACAATGTTACAAACTTTAAAAATGCTAAATCTTCTTTGGCTATGTACGCAGACCCTTGTCTAATGCCCTCCAAATTGAGCTCTGGTGCATTCTGTTTGCTTTGCTTGTCTCTGCATCTTGACTGGATTCCTCCTATGGCAGTCCATTGATGTCCATTGACTGGACATGGCTTAGTAATGCATACACCTGTGTGTATACCGTCCCGCAATTCAAAAACCAAGCCAAGAAGCGCAAGGTTTGGATCCACCAGGACTCTTCCTAGAGTTGGTCACTGGCCAAACTCAGTAACCAAGAAGAACCTTGGTCCAGGAGGTGTCTAGTAACCCAGTGGTCATAATAGCAGAAGTCAGCCAAAGAGATGCTAGAATTTGCATGGTGGCTAGAATGATGTCATGCCTATGTAAATGAATATGGCAAGCACTTTACAGACTGTGGGAACACATTGAAAGAATGTTTCTGATTTGAAGGATTTTGAAGGCAAAACCTGAACTCTTTGGAATGGGGAAACTGGTCAGTGCACCCATATTCTACAATGACCAAAGAATTCAAACAAGACAACCCTGCAGTGGCTTCAGGACAAGTTTCTAAATGTCCTTGAGTGGCCTAGCCAAAGCCCAATCTTGAAACAATAAAGCATCTGGAGAGAAACCTAAAGATGGCAGATCACAGATGCTCCCAATTCATTTCAGTACAGCTTGAGAGGATCTGCTAGGAGGAATGACAGAAAATGCTCAAATCCAAGCGCACAAAGCTTGTAGAAACATACCCAAGAAGACTTACAGCTATAATTACTACCAAAGGTGCTTATACAATGTCTCACTTTGTTATGTATTCTCTTTGTATCTAGTACATCAAAAAATATTCCATTTAAATTAAATATATAATACAATAACGTGTTCAAAAATGAAAGGGTTCTGAATAGTTTCGAAAGCCACTATACACTCACTGGCCACTTTATTTATTTAACTGTGGTGAGCAGAAAAGCGTTTCAGAACGCACAACGGACAAGGTTTTTCCAATCTTCAACTGACACTTTTGGCGAGTCTGTGCCTACTGTAGCATCAGATTTCTGTTCTTGGCTGACAGGAATGGAACTCAATATGGTCTTCTGCTGTAGCCCATCCACCAGTTCAGCGTGCTGGGAGTTCTTTTTTATTTTACCTTAACTTTTCTGGAAAGAGTGTTTCTTTTAAGTTATCATAGACTTCCTGTTAATTTGAACCAATCTGGTCATTCACAGAACTGCTGCACACTGGATGGCTTTTGTTTGTTTTGCACCATTCTGTGTAAAGTGTCTTTAGAGACCGCCGTGTGTGTGAAACCCCCAGGAGATCAGCAGTTTCCGAAATGCTCAGAGCAGCCTGTCTGGCACCAACAATCATGCTACAATCAAAGACACTAAGATCATATTAACTTGAGTTGAGGACCTGGATCTGCATGATTTTATGCATTAACCTGACCAGTTGGAACACCAACCAATGGGAGGAAGATTTAACAGTTGCACATGGGAGCCCTTACATTATCCAGCTGGCTGGCTTTATGCTTGCCTGCTAGATTGCTTGATTGCTGCCTTCATGGTTTGTGCTAGTGTTTGCTATTGTTAGCAGCTTTCCTGTTATATTTACTCCATCCTCTCTGCTGTTGGAAATGTTTAGATTAGCTCATTGTTGTGGGTCGTACCAAATGTTTGTTTGTTTGTCGATTTTGTGCTAGAGCCTGTCTCTTTTATGCTAACTCATTTGAAGGGGGTAAAAGTGTGCATGTCATACATATCATCACATACAGTACTGTGAAAAAGTCTTAGGCGCTTTATTGTTTTTAGGTACAACTTTTGTAATTGAATAGATTTTTTAAGTTCTGCATTATTGAGTCAGTCCAAAACATTACTTTTCCAAGAAATATTTGTATGTCAGTAACAAAAGCAGCACGAGCACTTTTCAGACAGAAAATATAATGAAGGCTGCTTTTTTTTTTTTTTTGCATGCAAAAAAGTGTGACGGTCAAAGTCTCCAGAAGAGCTGTGGCAGATTCTCCAAGACGCTCAGTACAACTTAGGAGCTAATTACTGTACAGTACGATGCACAAGTCTTAGGCACATGCAAAGACTCGCTGAAGAGCAAAGGCGCCTTCGAAAAATAATGATGTTTCTACATGAAAGAAAACACTATAAAGTGCAGTAAACAGTAATAAACTAAAGGAAGTCATTATTTGCTGTGCTTTTTACTTAAACAGTGTCCCCAGGTACAATGTGTGCAGTTTTATAAGGAAATTAGCTTTTAGGTTTCACTGAGCATCTTGGAGAATCTGCCACAGCTCTTCTGGAGACTTTGACCGTCACACTTACTTCTTTTTTTTTTGCATGCAAAACCCAGCAGCCTTCAATATGTTTTTTTGTCAGAAAAGTGCTCTGTTATGTAATGTGTTGCTTTCATTACTTTTTTTGTTGGAAATGTAATGCTTGTGAATATAAAATCTTTTTTTACTGACACAATAATGCAGAACTAAAAAAAAAAATTAATAACAAAAGTCGTGGGCGACACAGTGGCTCGGTGAGTAGCACTGTCACCTCACAGCAAGATGGTCCAGGGTTCGATCCCCGGGTGGGGCGGTCTGGGTCCTTTCTGTGTGGAGTCTGCATGTCCTCCCCATGTCCTCCCCATGTCCGCGTGGGTTTTCTCCGGGTACTCCGGTTTCCTCCCACGGTCCCACAGTGTGTGTGCCCTATGATGGATTGGCACCCTGTCTAGGGTTGTTCCTGCCTTGCGCCCTATGTGGCCACCTAGGCACCGGCTCCCCCGTGACCCTGAAAAGGAATAAGTGGCCAAGAAGATGAATAGATAAATGTCATACAAAAGTCATACCTAAAAACAACAGGGTGCCTAAGACTTCTGCATACTACTGTAGTTATATACGTGAATAACACGTTAGGTTAAAGAGTGGCTGCCACTTCAAGTTTGACTTTCTAATCTATAGTCGTTTTTTTTTCTTTTTCATGCCATCTGTCTCCTAGGTGAACGTCGCTTCTTCGTTGTCCTGGCTTGATGGTTATCCAAGTATTTGGTTGTACTCGACTGCTGTGAAGTCTTCATTTGGTGTTTTTCTGCCTAATCGGCTTCAGGACATGGATGAGTCATAAATGGCTGATACATTTATTTTTAATGTGTATTTATAATTGTTGTGTGTGTGCATGTGTGTGTCCCAAACCACCAGAAAAATCCATGTACTTATGAAGTATAAAGCAGACGATATACAAAACTTCCTTATCCTTATCTTATGTCTTATCCTATTCCTGGATCCTCATCAGTCCTCTATCTGTTGTCAGTATCAAGCAGGACGCATCCATCATCAACCCCAGTATCTCCTCTTGTCTTCTCTACTCATAACATAGCTATGCTAAGTGCAGTGTAAAAGCTGGTTCACCTTATAAAGCACAATAAGTTATGAAATGTAGAGTGATATGTCTCTGTCTCTGTCTCTGTCTCTGCGAGAACTCAAAGCTAGGAGATAAACATCTTATCTATAAACTATCTTGTTTCTTAAATCTGCCAAGGCTGCTGTCCTTTTGCTCTTTCACTCTGTTTTCAGATATATTAACACACAGGCATCAGGGATGATATGTACTACACGGAACGGTGTGAGTTTGTAGATAGAATGATGACAGTACAGATACTGAAAGTAATTTACAAGCACACATTAATGTTTATACTGCAACACTCTGAGCGCTTTCCCTCAGAATTCGTGTGTGTGTGTGTGTGTGTTTTCCGATACACATGTTTGTAATTATTTATTATTATTTCAAAATGAAAATGGAAAAAATGAACCAGCTCCTTTTGTGGAGGTTTTTTTTTACACATACTAAAACAGAAAATGATTTTTCAATATTTTTTTTTATGTCACTCTCACTCTAGAAAACAAAAATTCAAAGACCATGGCAGTTCATTTCACCGTAAAGATAGTCAACCTGGAAGCACAAGTCTATTCTACAGGCTATTGCTCTAGGTGTCTACTTTTAACTTTAGTTCTGTTTTGATAAAAGATAGAATTAAAATTGGTCAACATACACAATAATACATTTTAGGTGACGAAAATATTCTTAAATTCCAGTGCCTGTACCTTTCTGGTGTGTTTATTTCAATTACCATAGTTCCCTCCACCATCACTCTTGCTTTATTTATTTTTAATCCATATTATCAATACATCAGGCACTAACAGCCATCTTTAATCTACACTTCCCACTAATAGCTAGTCAGGATTATCTGACATCTGGGTTATTTAAGATATGAATCCAAAATGAGTCTGATACACTGAGAAAAGAAGCAAGAAGCTTTAAAGTTAAAACCTATCATTTTCTTTTTTTTTGGAAAATGAGAAATGAATGAAAGCCATGTAAACAGACCAAAATGTACTTGGTTTTATATACTGTATGTCATTGTAGTTCCAAAATACTACACAAAATATGCTCATCAAGCTGGAGGCATCGACGTCAGATCAAGCTTTTTAGCATCTTCCTTCTTCAACCCTCCTCCTCCTCCTTCACCCATCTCTCTTACCATGTTGGGTCAACAAGTTCTGCCACAACTTTTGCAGCACATTCCTGCCTGGAAGGGCTCTCCTACCACTCTAAGAAAACTCTCCTCTGGTGTCCCACAAGTCTCAGTGCTGGGTCCTCTTCTATTTTCACTCTACACTCGATCACTGGGAGATGTCATCTCTTCACATGGCTTTTCCTAGCATTGTTATCCCGATGATACTCAATTCATCCTTTCTTGTCCTCCTTCTGATACTCAGGTTTTGGCTCAGATCTCAGCATGTCTAACAGACTGCTTTGTGGATGGCAACCCACCACCTCAAGCTAAGCCTAAGCAGAACAGAGCTGCTTCACATGCCAGGAGTTGTGGACTTCATCTCTCAATTTCCTTTGAGAACATCCTGATCTCTCCATCTACAGAAGTACATAGGTTTGGAGTAGTTTTTTGTCATGCAGATTTCCCAGGTACTCTTTCAGGCTCTTGTCATCTCTAGACTAGACTACTGCAACTCCCTCCTGGCTGGTCTTCCTATGCGTGCCATCAGGACCCTGCAACTGATCCAGAATGCTGCAGCTTGACTTTAATTCAACCTTTCCAAGTTCAGCCATGTCACACTGCTGCTGCACACCTTTCACTGGCTTCCTGTAGCAGCTCGCATCAGATATGAAAACCCTGACACTGGGCTAGAAAGCGGGCGGCACGGTGGCGCAGTGGATAGCGCTGTCGCCTCACAGCAAGAAGGACCCGGGTTCGATCCCCGGGTGGGG
>JAOVYV010000034.1:7784873-7797513 GCA_025674545.1 Hassar affinis | reverse complement strand
GATGTTGTATAACGCAAAGCGGCAGGACCGCGCTACTGAGGCAACATGGTGTGTAAAGGATAGCTGGTCATCAAACAGAACACCCAGGTTCCTAGCCACCTTTGTCAGAGAGAGCGTGATTGAGTCGATAGATATGGTGAAGTTGTGTTTGATGGATGGTTTTGCTGGAGTAACCAGTAGTTCAGTCTTAGATAAGTTTAGTTGAAGGTGGTGTTCCTTCATCCATGAGGATGTTATGGCAAATGTTATGGCAAACGACACACCAAATTCAGTCAGCTCCATACATATTGGTAGCCTTCATAAAAATGAACTAGAGATTAACTAAATGGGTAAGTCTCATGCCTTTATTGTAAAAAAAAGAATTTTTGGAACAAAATAAAGGTTTCCTTTAGTAACAAAAATGTTCATAAAAATGCAGAATCCAAAAATATGGGCATGCTATATTTCAGTATTTGGTGGTGCCGCCTCCAAAAAGCTCAATTGCTGTCTTATCTCTAAACAAAATTGTACAAAGCACTTGTAATTTTATTGCTCCCTGGCGAAGTTCAGATGTTGGGAATTGTGTCTTTACAAGGGCTTCTTTCATGGAACGCATCCAAAAAGCCATGGCCATGGAGGTGGTGTCTCACTGTTGATTTTAGAAAGGGTGTAACCCCAAGATGCTAAACTTGGCAGTTGTGAAACTGTGATGTTTGGGCTTCATGTTGCCTCTCTTAGCATCCTCCTTACTATGCATGGGGGCAAAATGTGGATTCATCCCTTTCTTGGTCAATGGTCAACTGTTCCATGCTTTTCAAACTTCTTTGAAATGGCCCTCTATGGCCCTGATTGTGCTTAAAGGGGATTTCAATTGCAAACTTCCCTTTGTCTTTTGGTCTCAGGATCATACTCAGACAAGTTTCAGCTTGTTTTTGGAAAAAAATGGACAATGGATTCTATGTGCTGAAGCTGAAAAAGACCATCCAGACTGTTACCAATTAAAAGTGCAAAAACCAGGATATATGATGGCATGCATCAGTGTGGATGGCATGCATGACCTACGTATATGTGAAGGTACCATTGATGTAGAGGCTTATATTGGTATTTTGGAGAGACATATGCTGCCTTCAAGACAACATTTTTTTCCCAGGAACTCCATGGCCTGCCTACAGTCTAGTTCTGTCTCCTATTGGAAATGTATGGCGTATTATGAAGAGGAGAACAGTGACCATGGCCTCTTGAACAACTCAAGTCTTGAACACAGCACGAATGGGCAAAAATTCCATTTCATATTTATAGACAGTATAACCTGGACAGATGAACATTGGATTGAATTGATCGCATCACTGTCTTTCGTCAGCTGTGCAAGCAAAGTGTCGTAGAGGCTGTAGAAAATAAAACCAGCCAATATTTGAAATGTGCTATGCTGTAATAGCTGGTGTCAGTATTCGTTATGGCTTTCAATCCACGGGGTTCCAGAGTTCCCAGATTGTAGACTAGCTCCTTCTCCCTATGTTTCCTTACTTTACTGCATCTGTAATAACATGACGCACAGAAATATGTCATTTTTGTTATGTCCATTGTTGTAGAAGTGTCTCGCCGCTGGAAAGGAGAAATCCATAAAGTACTCAACAAAAACGATCAACCAGTCTCCTCTCGGTTTCTCAGTTTCTCGGTTTCTCTGTTGCAGGAGAAAGGAAACAACTCCTGTGCTGATACAGGATGCCAAAAACCGATCCTTTGCAACCTGTGATTTTTAGTGACCGTATAAAGAAATTTGCATGTGGAACATCTGGAGCAACGGCACGTAGTAGGTTTGCACGTGTCAAAACTTCACCCGCAATATATACTGGGTGATACTGTATATTCAAATATCTTAAGTACAAAAACTGTCTCATTGGGAAGGAGTGTGTGTAAGTGCTGTCATTTTTTGAGTTGTTAGGAGACACCAGAGATGAGGTAAATATCATATGGACTCACTTGGAGCTAAAGCCTGCAGTGTTTGTACGGTGAAGCGTGACAAGGAATTCTAAATGTGTTCATATGGCTTTGAGATGTTATGCACCCAGAACGTAGCTGCTATGCGGTGGGCTTTTGCAGTCCGTAGCTTCAGGCGGTGGACTCGGTTGCACTCTGTGCCACTGCGCAGGTTGTGTAACAAAAAAACATAAACACACATTTTCCTTTTGGAAACACTGCTGCTTGTATGTATAAACACATTTGATGTCTTGTTGCCATGGACACTTTGTCTGTCTATATCTGCTCTGTTATTTGTACATTTAATGCAGGTTAACACATATAAAATGTACACTTTTCAAATGTACACCACACACACACACAGTGTGTTAGTGCAGCTGGTGGTGAAATCCAGCTGCCCAGCAAGGAGTCTGTGGAGTGCTGCACCCTGTGTGTGTGCACACGTGTGTCTGTGTGTGTGCATGCTGACAGGCCGCTCTGTTTCTACTGACACCCGGGGGGCGAATTTGTCATTACGCTTTTATTTGATTTTCTTCTCTGTGGTGGGATGGCTCTGCTCATTATCACCATGTCTGCCAAGAGGACGGAACTAAGAAAGTAAAGAGAGTGAAAGAAACAAAGTACAATGGGCTTCTTCGGATTCTATCCTGCAAAGAGAGAACACCGCAAGTGGGCTCTTGATACAGTACTACGTTGAGTATGTAGGTCACTGTAATGATACTTTTTTTGAGTATGTCTAACTCATAGTATTTGAAAATAAAATATTCAGCTTCATGTTCTGCATAGCAATGAGCGAAACAGCAAGAATGAAGTAAAATGAAAAATGGGCGAAATGTCACAAAGTTTTGCTTTGAACATTATTCACGACTCCACAAACGAATCTTAATGAGATAGTATGATGTGCTTCCTAGAGGCCAGCTTGTCATAAAACGTTCCTGAAATGTTTTTGGCAAAAATGGTAAGCAAGCTATTTCCCAAAAAGTTCAGCAAAAGTACCTAAGGACATAAGCCTTATGTTCTGTATCAGTCATGTCAGCCATTGGGATTCATTTGTGGAATAGTGCCCAAATTCTAGCACTTCATCAGCCAGTATCTTAGGAAGCAAAGGCTTTAACTTCACACAATTTTACACCCTGCATCACTACCACATTCTTTAGACGCCCACCAAATTTCATCCATAGGGAGCGCTGCAACTCTGCTTAAGCTATCGTTTTCATTTTGGTATGCTTATTTCACGTCTTTCTTGCTCTTTCTCTCAATTTATGCACTGGCAATATTAGACATCGAAATATGTGGTACTTCTAGTTCACCTTTCTTGAAGCATGATTTATAATTAAAGTTATAGTGCATGTTATTTAGAACATACATGTTTTTATTGGGATTGACCTTAAACTATTACAATCCACTTTAATGGACATGACTACCAATTTGATCCATCATGTCTAAAATCAGAGACTACAGTTCATCATTTTCTATGTGCAGTTAGTCATCAGGCTTTTGTGCAATTTGGTTTACAAAAACTGGACAGCTGAAGACTGGAAAAAACAACAACCCTTTTTTTCTGTATTTCCACTGTCCATTTAATGAGTCTTTGCCCACTGTAGCCTCAGCATCCTTTTCTCTTTACCACAGTTGTAAAGAGTGGTTATTTGAGTTCCTGGAGCCTTCCTGTCAGCTTGATCCAGTCTGACCATTCTCCTCTGACCCGTCTCGTCGACGTGGTCTTTTCGCCTGCAGACCTGCACCATTCTGTGTAAACAGAATGGTGCAGAGACTGTCTCTTGTGTGAGAAAATACCATTAGATTTCTGAAGTATTAAAACAAACTAGACCATCTGGCAATAACTACCATGCCACAGTTAAGGTCACTGAGATCACTTCCGTTCCCTGTTGTATCTTAAGATGCTGGCAACGTGATAAAAAGTTTTACTGTGAGTTTAACAGCACTGTACTGCTACCGCAGCTGGGCTGCCATGACATGCCATTGTTTTATGCTGTTCCACAATTTGTTCAAATTAGCTTGAGAATGTCAGTTATTAAAACAAGCTATACAACAAACAAACCCGGCTCTGCATCCATGTAGCATATAGTGTATCCATAAGGGGGAATGCACAGCGAGTCAGTCATAAATGCAAAATAAACCCTGGCAGAGAATTCTTTTGCAATAATGGCCACCTTGATGCATGTTACACTGCTTATTACATGCTTATTACAAAATATGACACAAAATGCTGATTTTAAAATGATTTTATTGCGTCCGCTAAGGAAAAAAAAACTCTGTTAGATTCTATGGTTGGAACTCTGCCCAAAGCAATGGTTTATTATACATAGCAGAAATAACAGACCATAGAATCCCATCATTGACCAATCAGTGCACTAAATATATTTGGCTTTCCATGTCTTTGTACCAAGTTTTGAGACAAAAAAACATAATGAAGGCTGATGGGTTTTGCATGCAAAAAAAAATAAATGAAGTAAGTGTGACAAAAGTCTCCAGAAGAGCTGTGGCAGATTCTCCAAGACGCTCAGTAAATCTTACCAGCTAATTACTGTACAGTACGACACAGATGTCTTAATAAGGCACGTGCAAAGACGTCTTCAAAAATAATGAAGATGTTTCTACGTAAAAGAAAACACAGTGCAGTAAACAGTACTAAACTAAAGGAAGTCCATATTTGGTGTGTCTTTTTCCAGGTGTTCCCAGGTACAATGTGTGCAGTTTTATTTTATAATGAATTTAGCTTTTAAGTTTTACTGAGTGTCTTGGAGAATCTGCCACAGCTCTTCTGGAGACTTTGACTGTCACACTTACTTTTTTTTTGTTTTGTATGCAAAACCCAGCAGCCTTCATTACATTTTTTTTGTCTGAAAAGTGCTCGGTTATTTAATGTGTTCCTTTCATTACTGACATACAAACATTTTTTTTAGTTTTATTTTATTTTATTTTTTGCATTTCCCCCTGATTTTCTCCCTATTTTAGTCGTCTCCAATTCCCCGCATCAGTACTTCCCCTCATGTCACACAATGAGCTGCCAGTCAGGGAGGGCGAAGCCATCACGTGCTTCCTCCGAAACACATGACGCAAGCCGCCATTTCTTTTCGAACTGCTGCTCATGCAACTTTCGGGAGTGGTGTAACGCACTTGGAGGAAAGCGCTCCCACCCACCTCTTGTATGCATGAGCTCACAGATGCCCGTGACTGGACAGTGTCGCTCTGATTGACATGGGGGAGAAAGTATGCTGCCCCTCCCACCCTGAAAGCATGGCCAATATTGCTCTCTGAGCTCCCGGCTATGGGCAGCTATAGCATCACCCGGTGTGACGGGGCACTTATCCTTTAACACCTGGATTTGAACTAACGATCTCCGGATGATAGTTTTTGTGTAACATTTTAATATTTTGTTGGAAACGTATTTTGTTGGAAATGATGCAGGACTCAAAAAATCTACAATAATTTACATACTTTCTACAATAATCTACAAAATCTACAACAATTACTTAACTACACTTTTTTTTTTTTATAAAAATGATATACATTCTTGCCTTAGCGGTACCATTTCTTGAGAATGAAGAGGATTCACCCTTGATTCGATGGAAACCCAGACTATGTTTACTGAAATAACCAATTTGCTCCATGACATAAGGCATGTTTCAAGGAATTGCGTGTGTATGCCTGAAAGACGCTCTTAGTCAGTGTAAAGTCTCAAATTAAAATATTTTAATGAGGCCAGTGGTATCGGTTGGTATTAAATGAAGTAAGGTATGGGAATGAAGTAATAACCACTGACAGTAATGAAATAGTAGTTTGGTAATTATAACCACAATGCAGATGTTTTATTATCTGTTCTTCTCCTTCCACAGTCACTCTCTCTCTCTCTGTTGTTTTGACCCATCCTACCGAGTGGTATGCCTGGGTTCTGATGTGTGTGGTCTTCTTTCTCCTATCATTCCCACTCCATCTTGTCTGCAGGCCACGGAACAAACCTTGAGGCCATGATGTCATGCTACTTTTCCTTAACCACGTTGCCGCACTGGCCCCAAGCGTGACCTTCTGCTGACCACCTCATTCCGAATCCCACCAAAACCACACCAGCCATTACACATTCCACTTTGATTTGATGTAACAACATTTGTATTACCAATTTTAAATAAGGTCTTACCTTTCCCCAACAACACTGCAGTAGAAATCTAATTACGTCGAACACTGGGGAAATAAGTATCATTTTGAAACTCATGTGGTCTCCAAAGGTTCCTCGCAGTTGCACTCAGTGAACCCAATTTAACCCATATTTTATTCTCTTCCACCTCTCGTCTTGTGAGTTTTGCACCGCAAGAATGCGAAATGTAGGGGTTCACTGAAATAGACACGCATAAAAAAATCGCTTGTGTTCTTGTTCCTTTATTATCTGAGGTAAAACACTAGCCTGTGAGGGAATCTCCCAAGTGAACGTGTGTGCCCTTGCTCTGTTTTTGTTTCTGCGTAATTTGTCTTGAAACCATGGTCACACACTGCTGAGGTTTGGCTTATCTGTAGGCCTTGGGAAAAAAAAAAACTGCAGAATTAAAACTACCAGAAATAAACCTATGATTGAACCAATCACACACATAATCAAAACATGGCAAACCTCTTCTAGCCAAATAAGCATGTACTGTAAGATACGCTTGTATGTACTGTATGTGTGTATGTGGATATGTTCTTGCTGCAGTTTTCCTTATAACTGAATTACAAAGTATATAAACTAACACACTTGTCAAAATAGATCCTGAATGATCCATTACTAAAAATGGAGTACAAGTGCCTGCTTTCATCTTCCAATCCTCAATTGCAACCTGTCTTACTAAATGTATTTGAGTGTGATAAATGAGGGGCTTTGGGTAGGACAGACAGACAAATGAGACAAGGAAAAATCAAACGGATGTTACGGTTGAGAAGTGGTGTATTCATTGGTGTGGCTATTAGAAACAGGAATGGCTGGTATGAATGCAGTAAGCAGGGCTAAATCTCCTTGTCTTTCCAAGACATCAATATAAGGTTTCATTTTTTTGGCATCCGCACCAGATTATTTGCTGGTAACCAATATCTTAAGGATTATTTGGGGTTTTTTTTGTGTGTGTAACCAGGTGCAACAGCACCACCAATGGTCATAAGAAAAAATACACAGAAAAGTATGAAGAACTGAAGCTGGCCCTGATTTCTTTCTAGCTCAGACTGTTGATTTATACAGTCTACCAGTGACAGTCGTGTCTGGTGATTTATACAAAGGTGAAAAGTTTTGGGAGTTTTTTCCCATAAAAGGGTTAAAATGAAAATAAATCTGTGTGCATTCCGGTACTTTGCTACAAATTATTCTTATTATCCTATTAATCAGATCGCATGTTATGATGTATTGCATTTAATAGATTCACTGGCAAGCTATTTTTAGATTTTAGATTTCCATCCTCCTATCTACTATCAGGACCAGCTATCACTGATTACAAATGTCAGTCATATGACAATTAGATCGATCTGAAATGCAATTGGGGAATGAGAAACATGGAGCTTTTCAACCTGTTCATTAATGTGACATACACTGAAGTACCAGACACAATACATAGCAATGCCACCTATACACGTCATTGGTTGCATCCGCCAGTGTGAATATAAAGTGATAGACATCTATGGAAGCTTCTCGAGTTGTTTCCGACATGAGAATGGCAAGTTATCACAATTTTGTGATTTTTTATTAGGTTTAATAGTTGGAGTTCGTGAGATGGGTCATAGCATTTCATAGGTAGAAGCAAAGTTTGGATTTTCATGTATGAGCATTTCAGAGGCATACTGTGACTACAAGAATTCGGGAAACACCTCAAACTTACGACAGCAGTGTGGCTGTAAAAAGACTCAAGAATTGTGTCACGTGATAGGCATGCAACACTTCCTCAAGTAACATCTGAATTCAGTGTTGGGGCCTCAACAAACATCAGTGTGAGGACTGTGCAACATTCCCTCCAATATCCTGTGGGACCTACCAAGTCCTGCATCCCAGTGGCAGGGGTGGCTCAGTGGTGAAGGTGTTGGGTTACTGAATAGAAGGTCAGGGGTTCAAGCCCCAGCACCACCAAGCTGCCACTGTTGGGTCCTTGAGCAAGGCCCTTAACCCTCAACTGCTCGGTTGTATGAATGAGACAAATGTAAGTCACTCTGGATAAGGGTGTCAAATGCCATAAATATAAATGTAAGTATTAACTGGTATACCAGTTTGTCTGGTCCTTCAGTGTATATACTATAAAATGGTTACTTATTACTTTATATTACATCTAATGGGCCTTCCTTCAAGTTGGGATTGGTCTCAAAACAAGCAACAACTGAAAGTACGTTGTGTCTTAAGTCCTTGTGAAGTTTTTTTTTTGGTGTATCACTGCACAAGCTGTACACACTCCTATTTCGGCTAGTCTGTTACTGCGGAGACAGTGCAGTGTCAGCTGGCAGGAGATGTGGAACAGAAATGCAACACAGCTGAAAGATAAAAATGGACAGGAACATGATGTGGCTGAATGCAAATGTAATGGATAAGGAAGTGTGGTTATGGCAGATTCTCATCCTCCGATTTTATGCATGCAAATGCATGCATAGAGAAAGGATGCGCTAAGCCAATGGGGCATGGGGCATTTAATCAGGGGGTAAAAATAATTTAAAGCAATTAAAAGCTGCCAGAAGAGAAGAATAAAAAAAAAGGCATTTCAAGGAATGCTGCAGGACATAAAAACACAAAAATAAAATAAAATAAACAACATTATGTACGATTAGAAAATTGCCCCTAAAAGCATTCATAAGAACCATTTGTTAGCAATTTCCATTCCTTTTTTTAAATAGTGTTGCCAAAATTATAGTAACTGTCAGCAAACTGTAATCAAAGTCGTCTAAAGCCAAATATAATTTCCAGACCCATCACAATTAGTCACACATTTGACATTTTCCAGCACTAGCAGAAAGTCTCAATGTTGAACATTTTGTAAATCTGAAGCTAATAACTACAGAAAATAAAGCAAAATGTATTGCAGAATAATAGTCCAGATATTCCAGATCAATGATTTAGATATATGGAGTATTCATTCACCTCGAGTGTTATTTGGCTCTTGATGCTTTTCTGGATGTAAAACTCCTACCACTTCATTTTTCAAAACGTCAATAATGCTCGGGGAGGCAGGAAAATATGGTTAAGGGTGATATTGTTCATTAGCAATGGGCCGTGGAGCAGTCCAATTTTTCTGTGAAATGGGATTCCTCATTTTAGCTCCTCACATAAGCACACAGACACTAATTCCTTGTGTAGTGCAGAATCAGAACATTGCTCACTCTACTTAGGTCACGTCTGTCCGTCTCGCACCGTCCTAATGGAGTGCAGATGTGCATGAAAGCCGTGAACATGTTCTTCTCCTGCAGTGTGAGTGAAAGCCCTGGTATTTGATCACGTTACTCACACACACGTCGTGCATTCAACCAACGACCAGAACTCTCTGCATTTTTAAGGATCATTTTATTTTAAAAAGTACACAAACAGGACTAATTTCTCTTATTATAAGGCAAAGCTCATACAGAACCACTGATTTGTAGACTTTTTTTATAGTCCAGGATCACAGTTGAATGGTTAACAGGTGATAATTAATAAATAAATCAAACCTTTTCTTGATTAAATACAGCATATTGATGCATAATATTAATCATAAGTTCATATTTTGTTTATTTATTGATTCATTTTGAATAAATTAATCTTCCTGCAATTTAATTTACTTAACACACACACACACACACACACCAGCAATACTCCAGTTTCAATATTATTATTAGTATCATTATATTTTTTCAGTATTTATGAATGTCCATGAAAAATGGCCACGTGTTTAAAAGAAAAGGAAAGGAAAGTCTTCACGAAGTTGCACCGTTCTCTTTTTATGTTTACTCGTTTTGCTCAGTGTCAGGGGTTGTTAAAGTCATCGCTTTTGCATGCTGAATCAGCTTGAGGGTGGCCAAGCTGACCCATGGTTTTAGGGGCTGAGTAACTCTCGTCACCTAGGAAATAGTGCGACGAGCAAAGCGAAGAATGTTACCATTACAGATGGAGTCAAGTTTAACGCCTGGCCGCATTCCATAGAGTTTTCCTGCAGAAAAAAAAAAAAAGAACAAGACAGATTACATCAGAATGTACACTCAGCATCCAGTTTATCGGGAACACATGTACACCTGCTAATTTATGGAATTATTCAATCAGACAATGATGTGGCAGAGTTTCAGTTAATGTTCATATCAAATATCAGAGCAGGGAAAAAGTGTGATCAAAAAGTGTGGCATGACTGTTATGGCTGTTGATGCCTGATGGGCTGGTTTGAGTGTTTCAGAAACTATTGATCTCCTGGGGATTTCACATAGTACAGTCTCTAGAGTTTATACAGAATGGTACAAAAAACAAAAAACATCCTGCGGGCTTGAAAAACACATTTACATTTACGGCATTTGGCAGACACCCTTATCCAAAGTGACTTACGCTTATCTCATTTATACAACTGAGCAGTTGAGGTTTAAGGGCCTTGCTCAAGAGACCAACAGTGGCAGCTTGGTGGTGGTGGGGCTTGAACCCCCAACCTTCTAATCAGTAACCCAACACCTTAATCATTCAGCTACCCCTGCCCTGATTAAGGGCACCTTGCTGATGAGGGAGAATGGCCAATCTGAGTCTGAGATGACAGGATAGTAAACCAAATAAGCATTCTTTACAACCATGGTGAGCAGGAAAGCATGCCAGAACTCAAATCAAACCTTGAGCTGGATGGGCTCAGCAGAGGACCATATCAGGTTCCACTCTTGTCAATCAAGAACAGGAATCTGAGATTAACCCAAACTGGACTAGTTGAAGACTAATAATAAGCCTGTGCCCCTAATAGCCACAGATTCCTGTTCTTAGCTGACAGGAGTGGAACCCAATATGATATTTCTGCTCTTGTTACCCATTCATTGGTCTTAATGTTCCATTTTTTGTGAACGTTGAGGTGCTTTTCTGCTCACCACAGTTGTAAAGATTGATGAATTATTGCATCTGTCCTGGCAGCTCAAACCAGTCTGGCCATTTTTCTCAGACCATTGCTATCAACATAGCATTTCCAACCACGGAACTGCTGTTCATTAACCATTTTTTGTTTGTTTTTTCCACACCATTCTGTATAAACTCTAGAGACTGTTGTGTACGAAAGTCCCAAGAATTCAGCAGTTTCGGAAATACTCAAACCAGCCCATCTGGCACCAACAACCAAATCATAGACATCACACTTTTCCTTCATTCTGATGTTTAATTTTTTGTAATGTCCTGCTGCCATATGATTGGCTGATTGGATAAGTGCATAAATGAATAGTTGTTGCTATTAAAGTAAAAGGTAAGTATAATGTCATAGTTATAGAATGAATAGTCTTTATTAGTGAAAATAGTGTTTTTTTAATTGTTTTTGCTATTGTTTAAATGTAGATATAATACGTTATTCATTCATCTTCCATATGCTTATCCTGGGAACACTGATGGTAATACAGTACATCCTTGATGGTAAACAGTGCTCCATGCACACACACACACACAGGCGGAAACCAGAGAACCAAAAGGAAACCCACACTGACATAGTGAGAACATCCAAAAGACTCCGTATGGACAGTAAGCTGAGCGCAGGACTGAACCGGAGCTATTTGTTTAAATGATGCTTTAAAATAACCCAATGTTCCCAAGGCAAAGATTAAAAAAACACCAAAACGGAACGTATAGTGTATTTTAAAAGGCTATTTCTGTTACCTCCGGATGGAAGGGGTGGCATGTGTCTGGACGTCTTCTGTCCTTCTGTAATTTCAAGCGCTCACATTTCAGCGATTCATTATGTGCAGTGAGGTTAAGGAAAATACACATGTAACATGAAAAACATTGCACAGAATTAAGCATGAAAATACATTTCACCAAACTGGATAGCAGTTTTTTTTAAGTATCCATCTGTATCATAAAATGAAAGTAATTGAACTCTACTCAAATCAGCAGGAGTTACACTTGCATATATGTCATTTGCAGCGTCTTCCTATGACACACTCAGACAGACATCTATAGAGCTGACAAAGAGCAGCGATAGGAAATGATGTTGTCAGATTTTATGCCTCAGAAACACACTGGACCCATATGAGCATTTTTACTGAGGGCAAGCGTCTGGTGTTGATCATCGTTTCATTCTGGGTCATTGTGAAACACACCATCTGTTTTGCTCAAGAGAGAGTGCATTGTACTGAAGAACCTCAGCATATTCGCTGTGGAGGACTATTAACTTCAGCACAAACATCTCTTTGCTTTTTCATCTTCATTCAAACAACCAGGCTAAATAAACTCTCTCTCTCTCTCTCTCAAGAAAATACAATTACAAATGAAAAATCCACAGTTTAAGTTTTTCCTAACATGTTTGTACAGTATTTGTGCTTTTTTTTTCATTTTCTGGGCCAAATAAATACAAATCAATTTTAACAAGTACACCAGACCCAGAACATTTATGACAGAGGAAAAAGGACAGATGTAGCTATGTGTGTTCAATGAATGCATGGAATAACTTCTTGATAGATACAGTCAAGCCCGAAAGTATTCATACCCCTGGCAAATTCTGACTTAAATTTACTTTTATTCAACCAGCAATTT
>JAOVYV010000034.1:7755821-7765847 GCA_025674545.1 Hassar affinis | reverse complement strand
TATATAAGGGAACCTTTTTGGTTTTCTGTAAGCAATTTCTTGTGTCTACTTAGAAGCAGAGAACATGGTGGACGTTGGGTGGGATTTGCTATCTGGGTCTGGGTTCCTCAAACTCTACTGGGAAAATTTTGAGCAAGATAAACTTAAGAACACTAACGATTTCAAAGTTGATGGTCGTTTCAGGAATGAGCAATTTCACACAATGATGATAATGAAACGAGCTGTACCTTGAGCTGTAACATCCAAGTGCCACCAGCTGTACAGGTTGAACTCCATCAGAAATCTGTGGGCAGAAATGAAATCCTAACATAACGTAATGACTACAACGTACGGTAAATCATTCTATCAAGCCCATTATACGCGTTTGAACTCGAATAACGCCTGTCGCTCTTCCTTACAATGCCCTTTTACTTGCACTGCATAATTATAGGTCAACTGTAATACTACTATTATTATACGACTATAAAAGCATTATAAACACGGTTATCGCGTAGCTTCCGGTTCCTCTCGGCTTAATAAAAATCACATTACAGCAACGTTCCTTTCTGGAATCTGCTTTTATTAAAAAGGCCAGGTTATTTTCAAACTGTAATTTGCAGCATTTTGGTAATTGATCTGAAATTAAGAGAAGAGCGGCCTATTGCTTATAATAAAAAAATAATGTGACATATTTAATTTATTTTAAGTATTTAATTTTAAGATTATATGTATTTTTTTTACACTTTAAAAACAGTAAAGTGGCTTTATATTTATGCACAGGCCATAATAATAATAATAATAATAATAATAATAATAATAATAATAATAATAATAATAATAATAATTGCTATTATTATTTTATTATTTTATTATTGTTAATAGTTGTAGTAGTTTTATAAAGTACAGCACATGGCATTATAATAAATTGTGCCATGGTTATAAGTTATCAATAAATTAAGACATTATTAGACCTTTATTCATTCATAAAGTGCTTACAAGGAGTCATTAACGACTACAAAGAATTCTGAAAAAGTTATAATAGTTTATGAAGATGAATATAATACAAAGTGTCACTGAAATTCTGTTGTGCGTTCTCCCCCTTTTAATTTCTCCATTTTTTGATGACATGACTGTGTTTTTAACAAAGGAGTACTAATGCTCCTTAAGCAAACTTAAATCCGATCCGTAATCCGATAAAAGTGCAAATTACTCTGCCGTAATTACTTCAAGCAACGACAAGCATGAGATGTGTCTTATAGTATTGAATAAAATAATATTGCGTGTATAGGCTTTGTCTTTTTGTTTACACCGTCACCAGAACTTTACAACGACTCATAGCTGTAAAGGAAAACGGCTGCTTTGATCACATCAGTCTGGCCAAGAGTAACCTCAGCGAGTTCAAAGCGGCATTGACGGGATTCCCCTGGCTATCTCCATTAGGCTTTTGGTAATTTTGTGATGTTTTGGGAAAAAAAAAAATCAAATAAACAAAAGCAGATGCTTCAGAGGTTACTTACATGACGAGCTCGGTCAGCAGCCATTTAACGGTCGCAAAGAAGGCGAAGTAGGGCTGTGAGGAAGAGGGAAGCCATCAATCAGACATAAACAGATGACAGTAAACAAGTGTTGGGCTCGTGCGGTAGGGTGCACATGTAGAAATGCAATAAATAAAGAAGGAGTGATTAGGGCTTGGGTGATTAGGACATGGGAAGATCATGCACGCAGACACGCACTACAGCCTGGTGGAGTTCACGACTATAGATGGGGCTGCTCTTCATCACTGTGTGGCTAGACCACCCAAGAATGAAAAACAAAAGAAGGGAAGAAGAGAGGCTGAACCGAGCAAGGAAAAGAAGAGATGCTGCACGTTGACACAGACATAACAGTTTAATAGCAGTTCACAGCATGCACTGGTGCGCTTTGTTCCGGCGCTTCTTTTCTTTTATGCTCACGTCTAACAGCCTGCTTGAACTGTCACTGCTCTCTGCGTAGATCCTGCAGATGGCCTGGTAGTCATACAGAGTCACCCTAACAGATAAAGAAAGAGAGCCACACACACACACACACACAGGAATCAGGTTTTAAAGACATGAGAATTAAGGAAAAAAATGCATATTGAAATGTGCCAACATTCCAAAGGGCGGATAAAATGCGGTTCATTAATAATTAAGCAAAGTTTGTACAGCTTTAGTGCATAAAAATCCATTTTCAAGCACCGTATCAAAATTTCAGCTGAATAATATTTCACACAAGGTTGCCATGTTTGCACAAAAAGCAAGAGTTCTGAATATTTAAAAAAAAAAAAGCTAATTAGTTATTTTTTTTAAAAAAAAAGAGTATTTAATAATGTCTCTCTGGAAAAAAGAAATTATTTTCCATGTTGAAATTAATATCTTTTTAAGCACCCAGATTAACGTCTATCTTCGGCTCTAATAATTAATATCCATGCTGTCCTGTGAATATGCTCATCTGTTTAATCCATAAATGAAAAAGAAATAGCAAACTTTTTTTTTTTCCCTGACAATATTTTATGTGTCCAACAACAACTGGCCAGTGTGCTGTAAGATGAAAAACAGCTCTGCAATTCCCAAAGCACAAAGAAATCCTGTGTGAGAACCCGGTGTAGAGGGCAAACTCAAGGTGAGATGTCTAGACTTGATTCCACTCTCACAATGATGGTGATTCCATAGCCTGAAAGGTGCTGATGGAAAAGACACCCGGATAAGGAAATGTGCGAAAAAGCGTATTAGAGGATGTTGTGTGCAGTAGGTGGAGGATATCTTTCATAACCGGGCCCCCGGGGTAGGAAAGGTTGAGCTGTCTGTGTGAGCATGACTGAAGTGTGTTTGAAAACATGTCAGGTATTTGTGTGTATCATTGTTTTTGTCTCAACCTTAAGATGCACGCCTGACTGCATTTTTCAGACCGGGGTTCCGTGGGTGAAGAATAGGTGGCCAGATCTGATGCATGTGACTGACAGGGCAGGTGTGTGGAGGGGATTTGGGCGGCTTTGAGGCATACAAACCTGTGTGTGTGAGATCACTGTCTGGGCTGATAGCAGATGGAGTTTGACACCGCCCCACACACAGCCTGAGGACAGGTTCGACCTAGAGCAGCCACAACCGGAGACGCACAACCGTGACATAGCGTGCAGATGAGATTATGCCTAATCCTTCCGAATTGACGGGATTAACAACCTTGCTCCGGTTTTAAGCAAGCTGTGAGACGTGAGGCACACGTTTCTGGAAGTTATTATCTGTTACCCTGATTGTTCCTCTTTTAGCTTTTAATTATGTAGATGTTGAGTAAAATTTGAATCGTAAGGAAAAGATATACAACAATATACAGTATATCATTAAACTATTGAGCAGGAAATAACCTGAATCATTAGTCTTAATTGTTCTTAATCGTTCTGTAGCTCCCAGATTCTAAGTGGAAAAAAAAAACGAATACCAAGTAATGTAGTTCTCAGGTCTGGTCTTGGTCTAAAGAACACCATTTTTTACTTAATCGGTCTTGTCTCTGAATTGAAAGCAATTCCACTCCATTTCGAATCGGTAGGGGCTGGACTTAGTTGAGGGACAACTAATTTGGGTTTTTCCCACTACAGAGACAATAATAAAGTTTTCCATTTTTCCTACTTTGTAAATAATTGCACACATTATTAATGTTATTAATTAAACATTAATAATAAAATTGATTCACATTGTATTGCCTGGTGCTATGTGTTGGTTAGACAGTATAATGTTGATGATGTGGGTTTGACTTGGAGTCAGTATAGGTGGTCTTATCCCCATCACTACTAACCATAATTAACTCCTTATGGCCCCCCTCTGTTATTCTAGTTGGTAGATATCATAGTTTATTGTAAATTTAGTGGGATATTTATAAATTAATAAATAAATTAGCAAACCATTCTAAAATATGAAAATGATGAAATTGCATCATTTCTTTCAGACTGTGCTAAATAATATGTACAGTAAACTGGTTTCCATGAGCATAAAAGTGAGTAGGAACAAATAGAAGACAGTAAAAGAATTCACTGCCTTGAAAATTTCCACATATTGTAACATTTTCTGAATAATGCCCTCCTTTATCCAGTTACTGACATTTGGTAGACGGCTTCTTCCAGGCAGAGCGGCGGTTATTCTTTACTAATGGATTTGTTAATGCTGCAAGAGCTGATATGTTCCAGGATTTATTTTTTTAATTTATTGAACTTTTTTTTATTCAATCTTTATCTGCATTTACACTGTGCTGGAGCTGCTGTATGAGTAAAGGATCAATAAAGGAATCTTATTTTAAATTTGTCCTGGATTTGTTTTATGATAGCTCCTTGGTCTTCATGATGCTGTTTGTGTATGTACAGTATGTTCTCTGGGTGCTTACAACAACAACAACAACAACAACAATAATAATAATGTATTATTATTGTTTTTCTTCTTATTATTATATAAACAAATAAATAAATAAACAATTAATTATTATAAATAAATAATATTTATTATTATTATTATTATTATTATTATTATTATTATTAATAATAATAATAATAATAATAATAATATTACTATTCCAAGCCAATTCCAAATAATTGTATGAATCCTGATGCCAAATGGTTTTCACAGCAATGGGGGTAAATAATTATTTATCCATCACCAGGTTTATGTTATTATTGGTTAACACTTTAGCAAACTGTATATATTGTAATATGATGGGCTGTTTTGTGCAGACATCTGTCAATATTTATGCAATGCACAGTATTTTCTTTCCCATATAGACAGATATATGTTTTTGTATGCATTTTTTTAAAAGCGAATACACATACTGTGATCAATATGCTCATTTGAGACTCAAACCTTGACTTAAAAAATGCAAAAATGTGAAATCGCATCTGCATAAGCCAAAACACTTGACTCTTATAAATCTCTGTTGAGAACTGCAGCTCTCTATCTCTCTACTGTGGATTATGCTGAACATGTAAGTGTATAGTGATGTGTGTGTGTGTGTGTGGTGGATTTGGTCTGCGGTTTAGGCTGAGGGCAAGGGCACACGTCTTGCCTCGTGAGTGTAAAGCTATGCATGTATGGAAAACCCTGCAACATCACCTTCCATCTTATCCTCCTCCTCCTCCTCTACCTCTTCCTCCTCCTCACATTCCACACTTAATCATAGCTAATCGTGTCACTGCCCATCGCTCGCGGCTATTCCCATCCCACAGCACGCTTCAGAGGCCCCACACTCCAGATGTGATGATTGCGTTAAATAAAGGAAATGTGTGTGCCTTGCACATGCTTATTTGAGTGTATATGTGTGTGTGATATAGAGAAGGAAAAAGAAAGAACAGCAGTCAATATATTATTTGAATGGCAGGCTGATTCATAAAATGGTGAAAAGGCCAACATTAATTTATTATTATCTATTTTAACAATCAAATTTAATTTAATCATCTCCCTCGAAAACTGTTCTTTAGTGGAGAGACTACATTTTGCGCCGACTTCGTTCAGCAAAAACCTTCATGGTGGCCATTTCAATCGGGGCTGAGTACACCGTGTTAAACAGACCTGTCCGATCGAGGAAGCTTGCTCAGAGTAAAATGAGCCTGAAAGCAGCAAGGAGGCTGAATCAACCTCTGAGCACAATGAGAAAACCACAGGTTACCAGCTGTGGACCAACCGCTGAGCAAAGCAGCTGCAATGGTGCGTCTCACACCCGTGAACCGAAGGCACACCGATTCAGCGAGAAGCCGCTGCAAGCCGGAGAGTCCATGTGCACAAAGAGCGGGTGCAGGTGAAAAAAAGATGAGACCAAGAATCAAAGTAAGCCAGTGTGATACAGAAAACTGCCTCACTGTAACAGGTGCACAATCGCTTCCATGGACATCGAATAATAACCATGAGGACAGCGAGTCGATCAGAACTTCATGAATCAGGCATAGGAAGTAGGGCAAAACTTTATACCCTGAGAAAAATCAATCAATTCCCTGATTTCCCCAAAACTGAACAGTAGTAATCTGATTTAAAATTAGTCCCGACTTCCAGCACAACAGCATTAGTAAGGCTACATTGCTGTAAGAATCAAGCCAGGATAATTGTTAGCAATTTTATGGAGCATTTGTTAATTTAAAAGTTTACACACACAAAGTTTCTACAGGATCATATACAGCATTCTCAGTGCCAGGGTGAATGGAAGGGACAGACTTTTCACAGTTATTCTGGAAGGTAATGTGTTCTGGTAATCCGGGATGTTTGGATGCTGTTGTCCATTCCCCAGACTCATGTTCACTGAGGTTTGTTAATGGTCCCTCATGTATGTGTTACCTTCTGGCTCTACCTTTAGTTACGGGTGTTATGTTATGGGACCAACCTTCTTTTAGTTCTTTTAGAAATTGTAGTTTTTAGGTCTCACATGGAAAATACCAGTGTAGATTTTATACTACAAGTTCTCCGATCGGGTCCTATGAGTTCTCAAGTTCTGCAGCATAATTACCTTCATACATTTTCTCTAACTGTATAATGTGACATGTCTCCCCCCAACTGCGCTCTTTCCCTACATCGCTCTCTGTTGAGCTACATATGTTACACCAGAGACACCAGGAGATACCAGTGATCATGATTCCTTCTGCTCTGGGGACCTGTCTGATCCATACCGACCTTCTACTTTACATTACCTGACAATCACTTGCTGCTGGTGAGGATGGCCCAACATGACAGCCTAAACAATATCGGTGTTAGCTTTAACCCAAATGTATTGTCTCAGACAAAATGGTAATGAATTTGCTGCTTACACAACTGCACTTACACAACTGCACACAGTTATAGAAGGCATTATTTATAATCACACTATCCGGCGTCACCCGAATGGGGATGTGTTCCCTTTGGAGTCTGGTTCCTCTGAAGGTTCCTTCCTCTTGTCATCTCAAAGAGTTTCCCTTAGCCACCGTCACCTCTGGCTTACTCATTAGGAACAAAATTTATTGAAATTTAACAGTTTTATCCAATAAAAATGGGACACAGGCCAAAATGGTAGAACATATACCAGGCAGACTGAATCAAGCTGACCTATATGAGGTTGCTTTTTTGTTGAACATTTACTCTCCAAATACCAGTACAAACCTGTTTCCGTTTTTTTTTTTTTTTTAACAAAAAACCTGTCCACAGGAAGACATAGTTGTGGTAGCAGGAGATTTTAACTGCACACTTGTGCCTCACCCACACTCAGCAGAACCACTGAAATCCTTAGTAACAAACCATGATTTGATTAATGGGTAGAGGGAAGCGTTCCCAAGACCGAGACAATATATTTGGGTTAAAACTAACACTGACATGATTTCTGCAGCTAGGTTTCATAGGTTTTATTTCCAAATAGAAAACAGAGGCATATTTTCCAAAACTTGTTTTACACCTTTCCCTAGACCATCACTACATTTCAGCTGTTATTTCTTGTGCACAAATCAAAACGCAAAATCCGCGCCGGCACTTAATAGTAGTTTGCTACAGGAACTCCACTTTGTGCACTCCTTCACCTTTTTTTTTAAGACTTTGGAGAGAGACGCTCATAGCCGATGGTGGGACAAGAAGAACCCTGAGGATGATTTTAAATATGGTAGCTTGTAAAAAAATGAGCTTCAGATTTCCTAAGAACATGGAAGCTCCTGATTCAAAACTTGCTGGAAGACAGAATCTGAGGTGCATTTAGTCAGGCATGATTTATCTAGCTAAATGACATGGAAGTACCCTGATCTTTCTTCTTTAGACAAGACAAGACTGCTGTAGCAAAAAAACAAAAGTTTTTAGATATCTAAAACTGGATACTTCAAGGAAGCAGGAAATCATATCCCTTGTACTGTCTTTTAATGAAATACTATGTATAGCAGACCACTGCGACCAAACGACAATAGATCATTTATTCCAGGATTTGCCACGGCTACCTGATGAAGGCAGGGTTCAACTGGACCCTCAACACTTCTGCTCAAGAACAGTCTACTAGTAAACCACCAGAACTACATAGACTGAGTTTTACAAAGGTTTCTGTCCCTTCCTTTGACTAGAGCTGTACTGAGGATGTAGAATCTGCTTACCACCCACTGAGCTGGAGAAGGGTGGTACTGACTGCCCTTTTTAAGAAAGGAAATGGGGGATAACTGAAAAACTGGCACCCAGGAATCTTCACTCCTGGGACAGACTGTAATCACACCAAAGGACAGTGTAAACCAAAAATCCACTTATATAGCGCCTTTCTCAAACCCAAGGACGCTTTACAGTCAACATACAACTTTAACACTAATCACACACCGGTGAGAAGCGGCAGCCAACTGTGCACAGCGTACTCTCAACCGGAGACCACAGCCCCCTGGGGGACTGAATGGGGTGCAGGGAAGGGAGAGCGGACAACCCCGGGACAGAGCACTATCCACCACTGGATGAAAGACACACAAACATTCACACACTCACACCAGGATTATAGGGCAATTCTTTTTGTACATCCAGTTCACCTAACTTACATGTCTTTGAACTGTGCGAGGAAACTGGAGTACCCCGAGTAAACCTACGCAGACCAAGATCGCTCCACCTGGGGATCTAACCCAGGATCTTCTTCCATGCTCAGTGGGTAAAATTATTTTCGCCTTCCAGCACAATGGCATTTAAAAAGGCTATATTTGATGAGCTTGATAAACCCAAACAATCTCCAGAAAGGTGGTGGTGACTCTGCTCCCTGAGAAAGGAGATATCTGATCGGGGATATCTGAAAAACTGGCACAGAGAGTCACTCCTGGGGGCAGACTATAAGATGCTCTCTGAAAGCTCTAACAAACTGCCTGAAAATGGTGTCTGCAAAAGTCATTCATGCTGACCAATCGTACTCTATGCCAGGTTGCTTTATTTTCACAAATCTGTTTTCAGTCAGAGACTTGATCTCTTATGCAAAACCAAAAAGATCTCACTTTTGGCTGTGTATCCTTAGATCAAGAAAAAGCATTTGACAGGGTTGAACATAAATACCTTCCTAAGACTCTAAATGCTTTTGGATTCAACCCAAAGTTTGTTTCTTGCATTAAACTGCTGTATAGCAAAGTTTATAGCCTGTGAAAAAAAAATGGAAGCCTCCCTAAACCCTTTCCAGTCAAGAGAGAAATACGTCAGGTCTTTTATACTCTACAGCACTCAAGCCACTTCTGGCAGCCCGGAGAAAACATCTCTATGGCATTTTAGTCTCTGGTCCCT
The DNA here is from genome assembly GCA_025674545.1 of Hassar affinis. Taxonomy (NCBI): domain Eukaryota; kingdom Metazoa; phylum Chordata; class Actinopteri; order Siluriformes; family Doradidae; genus Hassar; species Hassar affinis. Next base: position 7,756,644 of record JAOVYV010000034.1, on the reverse strand, counting down.
GTCATCATCAGATCCAACTGGCATGTGAGAAAATGAAGCGAATGTCTCCAAAAGCTACAAGAAGCTTCACTGGCTTTCATAAACTAGACCAAAAGTTTTTCAGCTCCTTGCTAATTTCCAGGTACAAAGAAAGAATTCCACAACATCTCAGCAGTGCTCTTAGGAGCCGAAAGGCTTTAAAATGCTTGCTGTGTTGCTCAGCAATGAGAGATCTGAGAGATACATGCAGAAAAAGTGGGATGGACTGACTGAAAAGGTCAATGAAAGACCTCAGAAGTGGAAGTCGATCCTGCCACAGCTTTCATACCGTGGTTAAATTCCTCACAGCATGAGGATTTTGGCATCAAATGACTTTACTTGATCCCCCTAGGGATTTATTATGCCAATTATAGAAGGTTTTCTTGAGCGGCTTTTTTGGAATGGACATCCCTGGCTCCCAGAAGGAGTATTAAATCTACTAGTATGAGATGACAAGGACTGATTCACATCTCAGCTAAAGTTCAATCTATTAGGATGGAGACAGCATTTTTTCATGTTTCAGTATAAAACTGGAATCATTAAGGACTTGTTTTTGTTCAGAGTGACAATTTCAGGAACTATCATCATATGCATTCTGTTACTATGGCAAAAATCAATGAAATTATATATATATATATATATATATATATATATATATATACTGTCAAGCCCGAAATTATTCATACCCCTGGCAAATTTTGACTTAAATTTACTTTTATTCAGCCAGTAATTTTATTTTTGACCAGAAACGACACAGGCATCTCCCAGGAGATAATACGATGATGTACAAGAGGCATCATTGTGG
>JAOVYV010000034.1:7727108-7737402 GCA_025674545.1 Hassar affinis | reverse complement strand
CTCCACGCAAAATCTCAGCCCGTGGGGTCAGAATGATCACAAGAATGGTGAGCAAAAATCCCAGAACCACACGGGGGGACCTACTGAATGACCTACTGAAAGCTGGGACCAACGTTACAAAGGCTACCACACTACGCCGCCAGGGATGCAGTGCCACATTGCGTCCCCATCTCAACCCCATAGAAAACCTTTGGAGGGAGTTGAAAGTCCATGTTGCCCCAAAACATCACTGCTCTAGAGGAGATCTGCATGGAGGATTGGGCCAACATACCAGCAATGGTGTGTGCCAACCTTGTGAACTTACAGAAAATGTTTGACCTCTGTCATTGCCAACAAAGGATATATAACAAAGTATTGAGATTACTTATGTTCCACCATTATTTGCAAATAAATTCTTTAAAAATCAGACAATGTGATTTTCAGATTTTATTTTGCTCATTTTGTCTCTTATATTTGAGGTTTACCTATGATGTCAATTACAGGCCTTTCTCATCTTTTTAAGTGGGAGAACTTGCACAATTGGTGACTGACTAAATACTTTTTCCTCCACTGTATTATGACTCTTCTCCTATAACCCTGCAAAGATTTCATTATAGCGTATGCATGGTCTCTAATGTCCATCATTTTATACTAATTTCCTGTCATTTCTGCTTTTATTGTCTTGTTTGGCTTGCACTGTTTTAATATATGGTATTGTTTGGGTTCTGCAGAAGGCAACAATGATTGATTCAATGTTGATTTGCACACCCAGTTGATACCAAATGAAATCAATATGGAGGTATTTTGAATATTGAATTACGTTGTAAGGATTGTGTCGGATTTTTAAACCAGGTACACATGGCAAGCGGTGAATCAGCTGTCACGTTCACCCAATTTCACACTCCAAATCTATTTTTGCCACTTACCACAAGACATGCCTCTAGAACCGAGTACAAAATGGGATGTCTGTGTTTTTGGATTTGTCTTCGTTTTAAAGATTTTTTCCCTGAACAGAAGCTGCCATGTTTGGCAAAGTGATAAATAGCCGGTCTCATTTTTTAATAGAGGACATCGGCTTATAGCTGGGATCATCCCCGGGCTTCTGCACACCGCTATATATTTTTGATACGAAACCATGTGGGAATTTCTTTTTAGTTTTATAGATGAAGATAACACATATGAGGGCAGATGTCTATGGTGAAGTCATTCATAAGATCACCCAACACTATCAATCCATCCTAGAGCATTTTGTTTTTATAATGAATACTATTACCGGACACGTATGCATTATTCTGACCAGAATTATTTCAGGACAGATTAAATTTCAAATTATTATTTATCCTCCCGTTTCCTTTAGGTGGGGTGGTGGACGGCGTTCTGTGCCATGAGCCGCACCCTATGCGCGACCGTGACCTCCGCCAGGTGCCCTATGAGCTTTTCCACACCTGCATGACCACCAGCTACAGCTACTTGTTTGCCAGCATCCAGCACATGGAGAAACAGCAACGGTTGCTCCGTGGCATCCCGTACCCAAGCCTGGACGCTCCACTTGATCAGGAACCGGAGTGCGAACCCAAGCCGAAACCACGACCCATCAACCTGCGACATGCCATAGCTACAGTGATCATCACCGGCATCGTGTGCGGAGTTGTGTGTCTCATGATGCTGGCTGCTGCCGTGTACGGGTGTGCCTATGCTGCCGTCATGGCTAAATACCAGCGGGAGCTAAAGAAACGGGAAGAGGAGACTGGAAGAATAGAGGGCGAGAACACGGAGAGGGAAGGGGTAAAAGAGCTGCTGGAAAATGCCATAGCATAAAAAAGAGTATTATGATATATATATATACTGTATATAGAGAGAGAGATGCAATAACAATCATACCTCACCCAGGGATATTTACTACACAGCCAAATTATAAGAAAGAGCTACACACATACTAAGGGATCTGGATGTGTTTTATTACATTCATGGGAATTTTCGCCATATCTTCTCAGATGGACAAAACAGTTACTTGATTTCCGCTTTTTGTCATCTACTGTATCACTAATTCCATACAGTGTCCTCTGTGAAGGGGAAGTTGAACAAAAAAAAGAAGACAAGTGTTTTATAATGCAGTATAGCCACAGTACGGTCAAAAATGAAACGGATATTGGCATCCTTAATGAAAATGAACAACATGAGTGTTAAATTTCACTAAATCAAACAAATCAAGAAACAAACTACCTCTAGCAACAACCGATCTCTTTTTTTCCTTTTTTTTTGGTTTATTGCAATTGTAAATGTTCCCATGCCCCGTAAGTCAGCTATGATTTTTAGGTCCTTATTTCCATGACATTATTTTAGTTTTCTGGTTTCATCGTGTCCATTATCTCCAAAACATCCCCCCCCCCTTCCCCCGAGACAGAGCTTTTTTAAAAAAAAAATATTCATTTATTTTATTAGATTACCATACAGGCAAATTGCTTGACGATTTTTTTTTTTTAGAATAACGCCAGGGTACTTCTTAGTCTTTTCTCACACAGGGTTTATCGTTATACACGTTTTTACTGATGCTTTATGATCAATGATTTAATAGTCGAATTGCCACCTCGTGGTAATCAACTGATTTCCACTGAAGACTTTGGGAAATTTACTGATCACGCAGGACATAATGGGAAATTTAAAAAAGAGCCTAAGCAGTTAAGGAATCTTCCCAAATTTGCCTACATATTGGCCACCTATACAGTCAGGAGGATGGTCCATTTAAAAAAAAATAAGAACCTGAAGATAAGATTTTGCAAATTATCCATTCCTGGGGTTGTCAGGTTCCAAAAGCAGCTTTTCAATGCCATTTTCGGATTATTTGGTGGCAAGCTGGAAGCCCTTACTGAGAGCACGTCCCAAAACGCAGCATCAGAAATCCAACTGGAATTCGGTAGACAGATGAGAGCACTTTTAGGATCCCTGTTTGCCTCTACCAGGAAGTTAAGACACCACCATAAACAGATCTTTCAACAAGATGCAGAGACATCATCATGGCACACACAATCAGTGTTTAGGAGCGACCATCTCAGTCTCCAGATTTAAATGGGGCAGTGGTAGCTCAGTGGTTAAGACATTGGACTACTGATCGGAAGGTCTTGAGTTCAAATCCCAGCACCTACCAAGCTCCCACTGCTGGGCCCCTGAGCAAGGCCCTTCACCCTCAACTGCTCAGTTGTATGAATGAGATAAATGTAAGTCACTCTGGATAAGGGCGTCTGCCAAATGCCATAAATGTAAATGTAAACGCTCCTGAAAACCTATAGTTTCATTTCAAGATTACGGTTTGAAAGCACAAAGCTTTAGCATCGAAGGACTCATTGTGTCTTCAACTATGCTAAACATTACACCAGTAGCTTAACTAGCTATAATAATAATAATAATAATAAGCTTTCTTTTGTTTAAGCTTAATACATCTATTGCATGCTCCAAATACACACGTGCATTTGTTCATTGTTCATTGGTGCCAATACTTACAGACATGACTGTACATTCAGAGACACAATAAGGCCAAAGATACCGGATACATATCAACAAGCTCTAACTATACAGTATATCTGGGTGTACATTTTGTTTTAATGCAAGTGCATTCAATGGCAACGTGTAAATCTTGACTACCCTGGCAGTTTCCGGTTTCTGTTTAGGGTTCTGTTGGACTGCTTACGATCAGGTTAAGTGAGCTTCTACTATGCATACGTCTTCGTTTTTGTGCATGTGTGTGCTGTAGTGTATTTCCTCAATGTTTTTAACTTAACATCCGACTCGTTTCGATAAGGCTGATAAGAGTTTTGTATTTAGAACTATTTGTGGTTTGCACAAAAGCCCTCACGAAGAAGTAGAATGCACACACTCATACATATGGATGTGAAAGGGGGTGTGAAGGGCATGGGGCTTGTTATATAATGTAAGGCACACACACACACACAAAATCAAATTAGACATGATGTTTTCAGTTAAAAAAAGACTACAAACAAGGCAGGATTTTCTGTCACACACACTCACATACACACACACACACATGCCCCGGGAGTGTGATGTCATCAGCTTGTCGGGTTGTGTTAATGCTTGCAAATGCTCATGAGGGGAAAGCTCACTAGGGCGGTCTATAAACTCAAGCTCTGACTGGCTAGTGTATGTGTATGTGTGTGTCTGTGTGTGTGTGTGTGTGTGTGTGTGTAAGCTCTTTACCCTTTAACGTGTCCACTCCGTCCTATTTAAGCATCACATTATTTGCAGAATATGGTACACAGTAAACCGCAGTGCTACTACAGGCAGGCTTTAATGTCTTTCTTTATGAGGATGGAACACCATGAACAGAAAATTTCTTTCCTTCTTTTTTCTTCCTTCCCCCCTTTCTTCCTTTCTTTCATTCTATCTTTTGTTATTCCTTCCATCTTCATCCTTCAAAAAAGAAGGAAAAAAGGAAAGAGAAGGAAAGAAAGAAAGGAATTCCTTCTTTCCTTGCTTGCTTCCCTCCTTTCTTTCTTTCCTTCTCTTTCCTTTTTTCCTTCTTTTTTCTTCCTTCCTTCCTTTTGTTATTCCTTCCTTACTTCATTCCTTCTTAACTTCTTTTTTCTTCCTTCCCTCCTTTCTTTCTTCCCTCCTTTCTTCCCTTTTTTCATTCTATCTTTTGTTATTCCTTCCTTCATTTCTTCATTCTTTCCTTTTTTCCTTGCTTGCTTCCTTCCTTTCTTTCCTTTTTTTCTTACTTCCTTCTGTCCTTTCTTTCTTTTTCATTTGTTATTCCTTCCTTCCTTTCTTCCTTGCTTGCTTCCTTCTTTTCTTCCTTTTGTCTGTCCTTCTTTCCTTGCTTCCTTCCTTCTTTTCTTCATCCTTTCCGTGCTTGCTTCCTTCCTTTCTTCCTTCCTTTTTTCCTTCTTTCCTTCCTTTCTTTTTTCTTTCTTTCTTTACTTTTTTCTTCCTTCCCACCTTCTCTCCTTTCTTTCTTTCTTTTGTTATTCCTTCCCTCCTTCTTTCCTTGCTTCCTTCCTCCTTTTCTTCATCCTTTCCATGCTTGCTTCCTTCCTTTCTTCCTTCCTTTTTTCCTTCTTTCCTTCCTTTCTTTTTTCTTTCTTTCTTTACTTTTTTCTTCCTTCCCACCTTCTCTCCTTTCTTTCTTTTGTTATTCCTTCCCTCCTTTTTTCCTTGATTCCTTCCTTCTTTTCTTCATTCATTCATTCTTTCTTTCTTTCTTTCTTCCTTCCTTTTTTCCTTCTTTCTTTCCTTCCTTCCTTTTTTCCTTCTTCCCTCCTTTCTTTCATTTGTTATTCCTTCCTTCCCTTTTTCCTTCTTTCTTTCTTCCCTCCTTTCTTTCTTTCATTTGTTATTCCTTCCTTCCTTGCTTGCTTCCGACTAGCGCAGTATGACGAGTCCGTCCCATACTGCTCTAGTTGGAGACCAGTTCAAGATGGTGTGGAACTGCTTTCTTTCAATTCCGAGAAGAGATGAAGTAAGTGAAAAGGTGGTTTCAAGACCAAGACCAAGACTACGGGGTTCACTCATACCAGTACCATGAGCACTACAGCACAAATAATATCTGGTTTGTGCTGGTGCTATTGTGTTCCCTTTCCCAGTGCTGGACTGGATTGACAAACTGTACATAGTCTCAAAACAGCTATAGTCAGTCATTTTATAACACTGATCAGAGGCATATGGTGTACCTAGTAAACAAGTAAATACGTGTACAAAAAACTCAGTCTATGCAAAAGTCTTTCCTGAACCACAAATTCAGTCTGATATTGCCGTAAGACTGATTTGTGTATGTCTGTGTGTGTGTGTGTGTGTGTGTGTGTGTATGTGTGTGTGCAGGTATAGATTTTTGTAGAAGTTTTGTTTATGATACCAGAGAGAAAACTGCTGATATTCATTATTTATTTATGAATAATATATGTGTATTTTAACAGATTACTGAAGAAGAAAAAAGATGTACATAAGATTAAATATGTCAATTTGTTGAACTTGTGTGTGCATGTGTAAGAGGCGTGCTGGCAGTCTTTATCTATTTGTGTCTTCCTTCATCCCTTACACCCTCTCTCCTTATCTTCCTACACATTCCTATCTACTTGCTCTACTCTTCCTTCCACCTCTTCTCTTCTCTCAATCAATCATGGTACAGTAAAGTAACCTTTTTTTTTAAATTCAGAAACATGTTACATCACTCCCAAAAGCACCTACATGCACTTTCCGCTTCTGTGATTCAGAATAAAAATGCACACACACACACACACACACCTGTGCACATTGCATGTAATACAGCACTCAGGCTTTTCGGCTAAGGCTGAGTTGCACCAACACAAATGCATTTTTAAACTACTTTAACCCACCCCTGAAGGAGGTTTATGATAGATCTGTTACAGTTTTATTGACAACATGGCTTATATTAGAACATATTTCTTTCCTGCATGGGATTAGGAAAAATCAAGACAGGTGAAACCCAACGGAATTAAATAACAATAGAGTGTTTTTTTCCATCGTTTTACAAAAGAGACTGTTATGTTACCTCAATGGGAAGGTTGGACACCGGATCAGGATGTGCCTGCTCCAATGTGCAAGACTGAGATGACAGATTTTAGATGGCCGGTTGCTTTTGGTAGCCGTCAACAAGCTTTTGGCAGAATTCCGGTTGGATATTTGACCACTCTTCTTGGCAGAATTGGTGGAGTTCAGTTAAAGTTGTTGGTTTGCTGGCACAGATATGACTGTTAAGCACAGCCCACATATTTTCAATATGGCTGACATGAGGACTTTGGGAAGGCTATTCCCGAGCTTAATGTTAGCATGCTTTATCCTATCCATAATTGCTTTGATGTCTGTTTGGGGTCATTGTCCTGTTGGAACACTCAGTTGTATCCAGGTTTCTGTGGTAGACTTCCTTCTTCACGATTCCAGTTCCACTGTCCACAACAGCATGATGCTACCACCACCATTACTAATGCGTCACCTTTATTCCTCCAAACATATCTCTGTTCACTGTAGTCAAACAACTCTATCTTTGTCTCATCTGACCATAAAACCTTCCTCCAAAAGGACATGTGGTCCGCTGCAAACTATAGTTGAGCTTGAAGGTGTTGATTTTGGAGCAGGGGCTTCTTTCTTAGATGGCAGCCTCTCAGTCCATGGTGATGTAAACCTTGCTTGGCTGTAGATGGTGCCAGTAGTGTTTCAGCAGCTACCAAGTCATAGTAGGCCTGTCCCTTGGTGGTTATTGCTTTGTTCCTGACCATCCGGACCAATTTTCTCTCAGCTAAGGGTGACCATTTGGGTCTTCTTCCAGACCTTGGCAAAGCATCTTACACACAACAGATTGAACTGATGATCCTGGAATCTGCAAATGTTTAGAAATGGCTCCAAGAAACATTCTTGACTTGGAAGTCTACAATCATCTTTCTCAGATCTGCACTGTGCTCCTTAGAATTTCCCAATTTAGTGTGTGTTGATCAACCCAATGAGTGCTGTCAAACAAACCCTTTATATGTGGGCACCAGCTGTAGTCAAGTCATGATCATTAACGGGAAGTTAAGAGGCCTTGGCTTTGGCAAGTTAAAAGACATTTTGGAACTTTCAGCACCACTGGATGTATGTATAATTTGATCCTGTATGTATAATTTTGACCCTTTTTTGCTTTCAGACCCCGAAAAAAAATTAACTTGTGCACCAAATACTTGTTTTTTTTTCCTATTAAACATGTACAAACCCCATTTCCAGAAAAGTTGGGACACTTCCTTAAAATGCAATAACAACTGAACTCTGCGATTTGTTAATTCACTTGAAGCTTTGTTTAATAAATAAGATAGAAGGACAAAGACAAAAATTCTTAGCGTTTTCAAGAATGAACTTAATTTATTTGATAAATATGAACATATTTAGAAATTGATGTCTGCAATACACTCCAAAAAGTTGGGACAGAGGCATGTTTACCACTGGGTCACATTACCTATTTTTAACTATATGATGGTGGGTCAAAAACTATCTACAGTTTAATTTAATCAACTTTTTCGACAAAGTCTCCCTGCTTTTCAATACACTTTGTCCATCTGTCAACAAGCTTTTGTATTCCCTTATTGAAAAATGTTTTAGGTTGAGCTGCGAGCCACAAACGCACTGCTGCCTTCATCTCTTCATCAGACGTGAATCTTCGTCCTCTTTGGGCTTCTTTCAGGGGACCAAACAGGTGATACTCTGATGGGGTAAGATCAGGACTATAGGGAGGATGCTTTAACACCTCCACTGTGTTTCAGCCCATCTCAGACGACTTCAAAATTAATATATGGCTTTGTCTTTGCATAGTACAGTTTCAGGTTGTACCCCACTATGTCCATCATAGCATGATGGTTTCTCAAACAATACTGCCTGAGGGCTCGATGGTTACACACAGTCAACAGAATGAATCTTTTCATGATATTATGTTACTGTAGATGGTGAAAGACATAAATTCTTTGCAATCTTGAGCTGAGAAACATTGTATTTGAACTGACTGACAATTCTGTCATGAAGTTTGGCACAAAGTTGTGAACCAAGACCCATCCTGATGACATCACCTGTTACCAGTTAAACCAGTGATCGTGGAACCTTAAAGTCTTACTTGTGTAACCTTTTCCATCTTATTCCATCCTGTCCTTTTTTGCCTTTTTGAGTGTGTTGCAGCCATCAATTTCTAAAATTGTTCATATTTAGAAAACAGAATGCAATTTGTCATTGAAAGTACTGAAAATCGTTGTCCTTTTTTGTCTGTTAAATAAAAATTCAAACAAATTAACAAATTACAATTTTCAGTTTTTATTGCATTTTTAGAACTTTTCTGGGAGCAGGGTTCTTTTATTGGGAGTGTATGGGAGTGAGTTGAACACTCACTCCCATACACTCCCAATAAAAGAACAATTCAAAGAAATCACTGATAGCCCAATATTGCCAATATGTCCATGATGAGTGCATGTAAACCTGTGTATGTAAATTAGCCTAGTAGTTAAACACTGGTTTCTAAAATAATCGTATGGGTTAAATTGCTCCCTTTTGTGCTTTAAGTGCACCAGTGATTCTCTTTGATGCTGAAATTTAATTAATGCACTTATATGGCATAAGTTTGTAGGCATGTTCATAAGCACTGGTAAAAGTGATGAGGTTTAAACACAAGTTCATGGCATGTAAGAAATATATCTAATGCATATACATTAAATAGCACCCCAAATACTGCACTCTGCTCTGACATTACTACTAAAATGGAGATATTATTAAAAGACAACTCACTTTTTCAGTGCATGTTCACATACATTTGAGTATCTGCCTCATAACCCATAAACTGTGAAATAGGACAACCCAGTCAGGTGTATTCGGATTGCCTAGGCCAAAAAACACTTTCAGATTTCGGATTCAGATTTGGCTCCCCTGTTTATGTCAATTGCAGGCTAATTAGAATTTCTCCTTGCAAGCACCGGACTAGCAAGCAATATGGCAAAGCCAGGCATGGGAAATGCTTTGTTGTTGCCTGCACAAGCCACTAGCCTCAGAAAACAGAAGAGTTGAGAGGATAAAGTTTATTTTTGATGGCAGCATCTTAGCTATGGTGAGCAAAAACCTGTACATGTCTGCTAATTGTTTTGGCAGACAATCCTACACCCCATGCTTCACCCATTGACAGGTGCTATTGTCGAGAAAACATTGTTGGTTGTTACCTACAATGTTTGAGTTTGGGTTTGGGTTTTACTGGTGTGACTTGAATAACAATGATATCATTTATGTAACTTGCACGTATTTAAATACCAGAAACCCAGCTTTTGATAACTGGTACATAAACACTATACGTATACACTCTCGAGTCACTAGCAGTGGGTTGTCTGTGACCACAGTCAATAAGACTGTATGACCTTAGCCAACACACAAACATATGAAAAAGAAATGTCAGAGTGACAATAATAACTAAAAAGTCTGAAATTTTGTTTCATGGGAAACAGTTTCCAATGGTAACTGCATTGGCATGTCCAGCATTAAAGGGGGTGGGCTGAGTAGCAGCTTAATATAATTTCAAAAAACTGGCACTCAAACCAGCCATCATGAACAGGGTTGTTATGACACAGTGAGAACTGTGCTGTGATGCTTGGTCCTTGTGCTATTTTGACCAAAGCATGTCAAAGACATTCGTGGAAAATGGGTATAATATTCAACCAGCAATTTTATTTTTGACCGGAAACGACACAGGCATCTCCCAGAAGATAATACGATGGTGTACAAGAGGCATCATTGTGGAAAAAAATATTTCTCAGCTTTTATTCACATTTGAACAAAAAGTGGCATGTCCAAA
>JAOVYV010000034.1:7665918-7681689 GCA_025674545.1 Hassar affinis | reverse complement strand
GCAAACCTGTGCTCTTACCCTGCTAATTGAACCTTCACACTCTGCTCTTACTGGTTCAATGTGCAATTAATGAAGATTAGACACCAGGCTGGTCCAATTTAGCCATGAAACCTCCCACACTAATATGACAGGTGTTTCAGTTTCATTGTCCAACCCCTGTATATGAAGAAGGTAAACTGCAAATTAATATTAATTGCTAAGTCTAGGTTAATTAATACATACTGTGTACTGTATGTTGAAAATACTAGGAGCCAGGACAACATTAATAATTACGCTACACAGCCTCAAGCAAAATACATTCAAGAGGCTAGTAACGAGCAAACTTTTTGAATAACTATAATAAGCAGCTGAGAGTTGACAAAGATGAATTTCAATAAAACTAGCTATATTTATACAGTATCACAAAATGCATTCTTTAATTACTTGTTTATGGAAATCAGAAATTTCAATCAGACATTTCAAAAGCATTTGGTGTAGTAATAATGGTTACTGGTTGATGTTATGTGTATGCTGAAGATAGATACAAATTGAGTGAAACTGTAGAAGGTGTAGACTAATACTTTATAACAGTCTTACAAATGATAAATTCATATTGTTGCAATCAGAAAGAAAATCGTATTGGAAATAAGGAAGTTCATACAAATGTATAGCCTCCACCTGTAAGAAAATGTTTTGGCAATATAAAAGGATGCTGACAGACAAATTTAGCTACACCATAAAGTGTATATGCAGTAAATAATAATGTTACAGTTTATATAAGTACCAGGGACAGCATCAAATAGCTGTGCATCACAGGCAACGTTCCCAGTTGTTGTTGCAAATTTCTGTGTTGATAACTCCACAATCCTGTGTTGATGGATCCACAAGAGATATTGCAAATCTGATTGCGGCAATCAATTTCTGAGACAATTCTTCTCTTCTTATCTTCTCTGATATGCTAAATTAACACCTTCCCATTGGAAAAAACTTGATCCAAGATGAAATAAGGCAGTTAAGGACACCCTTTTATTTCAGAAACGAAAGGGAAAATGATGCATCTGAATACCCCAGCAAGTATGTTGCCTGTGATGCACAGCTATTTGACACTGTAACTGGTGAGGGACAGAGCTGAAGGCACAGGATCTAATCATTCAGCACCATGGACAGTGTCAAATAGCTGTGCATCACAGGCAATGTTCCCAGTTGTTGTTGCAGATTTCAGTGTTGATAACTTTTAACCACAAGAGATATTGCATATCTGATTTCTGAGACAATTCTGGTCTTCTCTGATATGCTACTTGCTGTTGATCCAACATGGTGGCTTTCAAGATGGATTTCAAAGGGCATCCTGAGACTTTGGACTCACCCTGTATATATTTTGCAGAATGTATCACATTTTCCCTGGCTCTTGAGATCTTCTCTACACTAAGAGATCTCTTCTCTAAACATACAATTCCTTCTCTGTTTTATTTTACATTGTGTTCCCTCTGTGTAAATGTATGCGTATATGAAAAGAATGGAGATATATATATATATATATATATATATATATATATATATAGGATGGGTCACTCAGAGTTCCCAAGGGATTGTGCCCCTACATATATTTAAACCTAAGAGCTGGATTTTTCAGGCAGCTGCACACATTTACAAAGACACACAGCCAACAACAGACAATGGAGTGACTTGTGTATTATAATGGAATGAGCCAGAGGGGCCACTAAGAGACTGTTCTCTTATTCCTTGATTACTTTGGATAGTATTACTTGCTCACAGCAAAAAAAAAAAAAAAGGATTCTTTTGCCATATAATGTTTTTAAGCATGCAGTTTATTGCTAATTAATGCTGTTATTATTTAACACTTATGTTACCTGATATTAGCCTTTCTCATTCAAACAATAAATTGTGGATTTTTTTGGCTATTCAACTAAATTAGCTAGGTGATCAAATATAAATCTACAAATGGTTCATTTATTGCATTGACCTATTCAGAGAGAACATCTCAGCTGGATTGATCTGCCAAAAAAAAGTGCTATGACGATAAGCCATTGATGCATGCATGCATGATACGTATATAAAATCTTATATAATATACAGTACTGTGCAATAGTTTTAGGCAGGTGTCAAAAAATGCTGTAAACTAAGAATGCTTCCAAAAAGGGAAGTGTTAATAGTTTATTTTCATCATTTAACAAAATGCAGTGAATGAACAGAAGAGAAATCTAAATCAAATCAATATTTGGTGTGAGCACCCTTTGCCTTCATAACAGCATCAATTCTTCTAGGTACACTTGCACACAGTTTTTGAAGGAATTCAGCTGGTAGGTTGTTCCAAACATCTTGGAGAACTAACCACAACTATGTGGAAGTAGGCTTCCTCAAATCCTTCTGCCTTTTCATGTAATCCCTTTTCATGTAATCCCAGACAGACTCGATGTTGTTGAGATCAGGGCTCTGTGGGGGCCATACCATCACTTCAAGGACTTCTTGTTCTTTTTGATGTTGAAGATAGTTCTTAATGACATTGGCTGTATGGTTGGGGTTGTTGTCCTGCTGCAGAATAAATTTGGGACCAATCATATGCCTCCTTGATGGTACTGCATGATGGATAGGTATCTACCTGTATTTCTCGGCACTGAGGACACCATTAATCCTGAGCAAATCTCAAACTCCATTTGCAGAAATGCAGCCCCAAACTTGCAAGGAACCTCCACCATGCTTCACTGTTACCTGCAGACACTCAATACTGTACCGCTCTCTAGCCCTTCAGTGGACAACTGCCTTCTGCTACAGCCAAATATTTCAAATCAGTCCAGAGCACCAGCTGCCATTTTTCTGCACCCCAGTTCTGCAACTTGGCCTTGTTTCCATGTCGAGGGTATGGCTTTTTGGCTGAACTCTTCCATGAAGACCACTTCTGGCCAGACTTCTCCGGACAGTAGATGGGTGTACCTGGGTCCCACTGGTTTCTACAGTTCTTAGATTATGGGGCTGCTGGACATCTTCCGATTTTGAAGGGCAACAAGCTTGATGTGTTTGTCATCTGCTGCATTAAGTTTCCTTGGCCGACCACTGCATCTACAATCGTCAATGTTGCCCTTTTCTTTGTGCTTCTTCAAAACAGCTTGAACAGTACATATTGAAACCCCAGTATGCAGTATCCCAGTATGAAATCTTTGTCTGGGAGAGCCCTTGCTGATGCAGTATAACTACCTTTTGTCTTGTTGCTGTGCTCAGTCTTGCCATGGTGATTGCCCTGTGACATGAAACTGTCCTCCACAGCCTCACCTTGGTAGCAGAGTTTGGATGTTCCTCGTTTGTTTTAAGCTCCTACACAGCTGTTTATGTTTCAGTTAATTACTTTGTTTCAACCTACATGTGAAATTGATGATCATTAGCACCTGTTTGGTATATTTGGTTGATCATACACCTGCCTATAATCCTACAAAATCCCTGACTTTGTGCAAGTGTACTTATAAGAATTGATGCTGCTTTGAAGGCAAAGGGTAGTAACACCAAATACTGACTGGATTTGGATTTTTCTGTTGTTCACTCACTTGGCACAACTTACACTGTTCTAACAATGCAAAGCAAAGCCAATTAAGGTTGACTAAAAACTGAAATTGTAATTCATTTTAATTTCATGGCAAAATATTTGTGTTTTAAATGATTTAAAATGATTTAAAAACGACAATGCTTATATTCAGTATCTAATGCTTATATTCTGTTTGGATCAAACTTGCCCACATGTAAGAAACTTCTCAGTTAATAAAAGCTTTGTTTTACAAAACAATATGTTCAGTTCTTTTGACCTAGAAATAACTGGATGTAATGTAATTACATTTGTTTTGTAATTGTGTTTTTATACTAAAAGTATTTATCATAATTACTGCTTTTCACATTTGCTGTACTCCGAGTCCATTTTACTTTATTTTAACTTCATTACAAAAAATTTATATAAATGATGGGGGCGGGGGGGGGGGTGTCACTGATTGGATCATGTGTGCTTGCTATGTACGGACTGCTGGATCAAGTATGTCAAGGATAATCCTAAGCCATTAGGCAGAATTATAGATGTTTAATTTTCCAGCTTCACCATCATTTCACCTCCTGAAAAACCAGTAATTGTTCCAAAACTAAGATGCCAGCGTGCCAGGTCTGTGCAGAAAAGAGTGTTGCCATGGTGACAGCACCAAAGGTGCTGATGATAAATGCCTATTGTAAGAGCAGATGCCCTCCAACAGAGTCAGTAGTGCCAGCCTGTCCCAACCTACCATCATTTTTTTTCCCAATGAAAGACACACATAAGGACATGTGAAATTGAAGATGAGTCAAAAGGGAGAGGTTGAGGCATAGATTTCCCATGATTTCACACACGCTAAAACAGTTTTTCAGATACAAATTCTACAATGTACACTCAGGATGAACCTTACGTAGAAAGAAAAGATGATAGGTGATAAACGGGGTGAGTTCAGCCGCTTATCATAGTGTGTGCACAAATGTGAGAAACACAAAAGTTAAAAAAAACTTAACACAAACCTGGAAAAAATAAAGCTGCCATGATGGCAGTTCCAATTTACTGTATATTAGTATATTAGTACTGTATATAAGTCATCATGCAACTGTAAGCTGGTTGAGCTTCTAAAGCAACACGTTAAATAAATATTTTATTATTAAATTATTTTTTAAAGCTAGGTTTTCTGTAAATGCAAAAAAATCCACAAAAGTATAACCAATTTTGCATTGCAGTGATTACTGTATATCTTTTGGCATGGGGTATTTACTAAAACCACTATCTTCAACTGTTTTTTTTTATGTCTACACATAAGTCTAAGTACACACCTTATTAAAATAGTCGCATTTGCATATCGTTGATTTCACAATTTGTACACTTCACTAAACTCACTAAATTATGACTATCCACCAATTCTGGCTTATTGTACTGTAATATAATGATACTGATGTTTTGCAGGGACAGCTATTTAAAACTAGTTTCGAAATGGTTTTTATCATATCGACTCCACGGGGATCTCAGAATCATGAGGCTCACGGAAGAACATTAACTATGGTATGTCTTAGAAGAACAGTGACTTCATGAAAGAGAAAGACAAGAGGAACATTAACTGTGCAACACATGGCCGGATAATAGCGGTGCAGTTTGTCAGCAGGCCACATGGGAAGACATTATGTGTAGAGCACAAGAATGAAACGTTAAAAACGAAGTGCCAGGGGAAACTTGAACAGTGAAGTGTGGGGGTGGAGGCGGGAGGGGGTGCAAGTAGTGTAGTGCACAGTGGGAGAACATTAGTGCCGTCCTTGCCCTCAATAGAGAGAGAGAGACCTGGTCATGATTTAGGTCATAAGCACACCCGTCCTCACATTCAGGCAGTGTGTAGCACAGGCTTTGCTGATGATCTCTTAAGCCAGCGGTGTCCAATCATATCCACAAAGGGCCGGTGTGGGTGCACTTCATTCCACCTGTTTTTAATCACTGGATCTAATTAATGGATCTTTATTTTCAGTAGGTTGTGGCTTCTCCATCTGATCGGACACCTCTGGCTTAAGCACATCGTTGTTCGGACAACCTGATCATTTCGTGTGTGTGTGTGTGTGTATGTGTGTGCATGTGTGTGCATGCTTGTTCATTTTAAGGTCAAACAATTGAGGCAGAAGAAATCCGGTCCTGCTGCTGTGGTAGGGAAATGGGACCATCTCAAATATCAATTAATATAAACTCCAAAGGATAATGTTCAAGCATAAGCTTCCTATTTTACTGATTTCTGTTTGCATACACCCCAACCACCAATGTGTGATCCCTGTTCACCAAGTTGAGCTGACTGAAACTGGAGGTGAAAAGTATGCAATGCATTCTGGTAAAACCACTACAAACTACAAAAAAAAATAATTCTCACTAAATACTTGGAAATTCCTGAGTCCTGAGAAAAAATAGTAGCCCGGACTCCAGGGACAAGTGGATTTTCTGCCCATTCTTGTGCATTTTGTATTACTTGTCTTATTTTGCCTCTGTCCCAACTAATTTTGAGTGTGAGTGAGGCATCGGCTTCTAAAAGCATTTATATTTAACAAACGGAATTAAGTTTGTCATTGAGCACCCTGAAAATCTTCTCTTATTCCTTTTATCTGTTAAATAAAGCTTCAATAATAAAGTGAATGAACCAATTCTGGATTTCAGATTTTTATAGCATTTTTAGAAACGTTTCTAGAAATGAGGTTTGTAGGATGGGGTTTGTAGGGGGATTAAACATATATAGAGAAAAAAGACTCTATTGTCATCATGCCTCATATCCAAAATGTTGGAGAACAAGTTGGAGACCCGGTGACACTGCTAGTGCAAATAGGATGTGTTATATTAGAAATATTGTTAGAGAATAATGATAATAATGATCATAAGGTCATGTGAACTACCACTTTTTAGCCTGTCCTTTGTATACCCCTGTCTGGGTGTCTTTGACCTAACTGGAATATTCATTTTGTTTACACCTTGGGCGTATTGGTGGATTCTTACACCGGTCTTACCTTTAACCCAATGTCATTTTAAACCATGTTTCCCACTTTCTGATTCTTTTACTTTGTGGAATTCTCATTTTGCTGGAGCTAAATTAGTATTTTCTTTTTTTACAAATAGCCTGCATGAAAGAAACTGGTTTCCTCTAACAAAACTCACAATAGGGCCATGTGCACAAATTAAGACAGAAGGAAATAGGCACATTCTAGGATTCTCTAAAAAATGTCTGCATTTAATAAGCATTACCTTTTTGTCAGGTGAGTTGTATTTGTCAAAAACGGTGTCATATGTGTCCACTGCTCCATCCGTCACCAGCATGATGGCTTGACTGCACACACTTCCACGGCCTGTTTGATTAAACTGAACACCCCCACACCCACATTTAGACTCAGACATGTCAATTTATTCCAAGTTCATGACCATTAAAATGATATTAATAAGCTATTAATGTACTGTATAGAAATCTAAACAATCACAAGAACTTAAATAATGCCCAGCTGACATATGAATAACAGAAACATGATCATGGCTTAAATACCACCACTGCACCATTGGGTACTTAAAGAGAAGCCATTAACTGCCATGGCAACCTTATGTTCCTGTACATCCCAGAGTGCACTTCAGTGCTGCCTTGTTGTGTAGAATGAATTCTCATTAATTATTCCATCCATTGACTCACATCAAGGTCAGAGATGTTTGTTTGTTGGTTGATTTTTTTTGTATAATCAATCAGCCATGTAAGCCTTTATCAAGTCAACCAGAATTGATTAAGCATAATTAAACATACACGTGCCGTGCTAATTACATGAACAAAGAAACTAAGCTGAGTGTTGAAAGTTAATGTTCTTATTTAACTGTATTAGCGTTAAAAGCCACAGCTTGTAACACAGCATAAAAGATTATTCATAATTAGTTATTTAAATCTTTTCCTATGTCGCTTATGTCGCTTGTGCAAAATATTCAAATTGTGTTAGACTGTAATATGCCAATAAATAAGGGGAACTGTGCTTATTTTAATCTAGGACTGTTATAAAATAATAAAACATGTTTTGAAATGCTCTGTAAACTAATTTTGTATTCATTTGTATCTGTATTTACTCATTAGGTAGCCTATTAATGGCTTCTGTCATTCTGGAGACCTAATATTTGAGGGGATTGCAGTGTTAACGACAAACGGATAAATGAATAACAGGCATGCTAATAATGGGAATAAAGCGGGTAAACATATCGCTGTGTATTTTTTGACTTAGAATATGGAAATACATCACATATGCAGATTAGATTAGCAGAAATTAATTATGTTATTATGTAATAATCCTGGGGTTTTTCACTCTAAAAATCTGTGTCATTGTTATTAAAGTATGTAATTAAAGATGTGCATATGTTAAGATGTTAATATGCAACAAACATTTGTTCAGTTAAACAAACCAATCTGAACCGGTGCAAAAAAGCAACACAGGTGTATGTGTGTGTGTGTGTGTGTGTGTGTGTGGATATTAAATTTCAGAGGAATCATGCATGTGTGTGTGTGTGCTTTACTCACATTGTTGAGAAGCTCAAAAGCCTCAGTTAGAGCCATATCCAGCATCCCTATACCCTTAGCATATAGTTTATCGAGGTGTTCACGGAAATGCTGCAGAGAAAGGACAAAAAAGAAGAAGTTATTCTATTCAATGATGCACAGAGAGCCCCAAAAAGCTTAAAAGATCTGGAGCTGTATTCACAAAAAGTCATGTCTTGCCACTAGGAGTTCTCCTAAGTGGCACTAAAAGCTTTTAGCTGCAAGTTTTTTTTTCAACCCATTCACCCATTCACCCAACTGCTGAGAGAAACTTTTACTTAGTCAATACGAAAGTAAGAGGAAGAGTTGGCTCAGTGGCAGCATGTGGGGCATAACACACACAATATACGGTGCTGTGACAAAGTATTTGCATATTTCCTTCTCCTATTTTAGCTCATTTGTCAGATTGGAACATTTCACATCAAACTAATTTTGAGACAACATGAGGAAGACAACATGAGGAAACACAAAATGCAGCTTTTTAATGTTTACTGAAGATAAAGATTTATTCCAAACCTGTATCACCCATGTGAAAAAGTCATAGCCCCTAAGCTACCATACCATCCGGTTAACAAAACTGAATGGAGTGTTGGGTTCACTTTTACATGATTACTGCCCAACCTGTTGAATTTAAATATCACTTAAATAGAACCTGGATGTCAACGTGAAAGAGTCTAGAAGGTCTCAAAAGGCAGCACATCACAATGTGTTTAAAAAAAAAATCTTATGCGTATACTAAACAAATTCATTGAAATCTACCAGTCTGGAAAATGTTACAAAGGCATCGCTAAGGCTCTGGGACTCCAGCAAACCACAGTGAGGGCCATTACCCAGAAGACCACTTGGAACAGTGGTGAACCTTCCCAGGCGTGGCCAGCCTACCATAACTTCACCAATGGCACATTGGCACATTCACATTGAACTACTCCAGGAGAACAAAGAAAAACATCTAAAGAACGGCAGGTCTCACTTGCCTCAGTTAAAGTCAATGCACATGATTCAAAAATTGCATTCAGGGGAGAGTTGCATGGAGCAAAACACTGCTGAGGGCAGGGGTGGCTCAGTGGGTAAGGTGTTGGGTTATTGAATATAAGGTTGGGGGTTCAAGCCCCACCACCACCAAGCTGCCACTGTTGGGCCCCTGAGCAAGGCCCTTAACCCTCAACTGCTCAAATGTATGAATTAGATAAATGTAAGTCACTCTGGATAAGGGTGTCAGCCACATGTCATAAATGTAAATGTAAAGAACACAAAGACTTGTCTCACATTTGCCAAAAAACATCTAGATGACCCACAAGACATTTGGGATAATACTCTGTGGACTGATGAGTCAAAGGTGGAAGACATGTCTCACAATACATCAGGGGTAAATGAACATCATCATCTTCCACCATAAGAACACCATACCTTAAGTCAAATATGGTGGTGGTAGTGTGATGTTCTGGGGCTACTTTGCTTCTGGTAGGACCTGCACAACTTGTCATAACTTGTCATAATTGATGGAAGCTATGAATTCTACTCTCCATCAGAAAATCCTGAAGGAGAATGCCCACCTGTCAGTTTGTGACTTAAAGCTCAAATGCAATTGGGTTATACAGCAGGACAATGATCAAAAGTACACAAGCAAGTCCACCTATGAATGGCTCAAAGAAAAAAAAATAAAGTGGCTGAGACAAAGTCCTGACTTGAATCCCAGTGAGATGCTGTGGTAAGACCTTAAACAGGAAGTTCATACTTGAAAACCCTCCAATGTAGCTGAATTATAACAAAAGAAGAGAGAGACAAAATTCCTCTACAGCGATGACAAGTGACAAGTTTTGATTGCAAAGGGTGGCAGTTAAATCTCCTTTGTTAAATGGAACGATCATTTAAAAGCTGCATTTTGTGTTTGTGTTGCCTTTAGCTCATAGTACAGTTAGTTTGATGATCTGAAACATTTAAATGTAACAAATGAGCAAAAATAGAAGAAATTGGGAAGGGGTAAATACTTTGTCATAGCACTGTATATATCAGCTGTTCAACAAATATTAATCACAAATAACCTCTGATGAAATGTTATTGACCTCTAAGTGACCAATCATTTCAGCACCAGATGATGTAGCACATATAATATCCATACATCTGTGAAATGCACACATCAGTTTCTCCACGCAAAAGTTCCGAATGAGAAGAAACGTGTCTCCCTTTTACATTTTAGTGTAAGGTCTTTAGTGTGGCTTTTGACATGTAGCTGGATTGGAAATTATACTGAAACATTTGAACCTTATTTTAAAAAAAAAAATCAACATACCATCAAGTGGCTTTGAGCCAATATAAGGATATTAGCTAAAAAAACTAAACACTTAATATACAGTTTACATTTTGCATTTATTTATTTTTAGCTGCTATACTAAATGCTGGATGATGGGATGTTGTTGACTTTTGCAATTTTGCCAGGTGTTTTTATATAAGCGGCTTTCGGGTGATACATGATAAGTGAATTAAAGTGATGAATTGAAAGTTACAAACTAAAACAGTAGATTGACAAAACTCTGAATATTCATTCCCAAGCTGCCCTGTTTCTATCTCTCTCTCTCTCTCTCTCTCTCTCTCTCTCTCTCTGTGTGTGTGCACATGTGTAATGGACCTCTTCTGTGTGTCTTATTATTGAAGAGAGCCTCAGGGAAAGCAGTGAAATAGCATTAATCTAAATATAACCGACTGCTTGTCCCTTACACACACACACACACACACACACACACATTTGCACTGATATACTTGTGAGGACTTTCCATTGACATAATTATTAATGCAGCTAATTAACCATAACCCTAACCTTAACCTCACTAATGAAAAAGCAACTTTTTGGCTACAAAAAAAAAAACACTTTTCTAATGAGCTCCAGCAAAATGTCCCCACAAGGTCAGAAATATCAGATATTCCTATCCTTGTGGGGACAATTGGGTCCCCAGAGACACACACAAACTCTCCTTCACATATATCCAGACCACATGACACCTGGCTGTCCTCTGTGTCACTGGGTTTTCTGAAAACACACACTTTATAATTAAAATGTCTACAGGCATTTTCCATTACATACACTGTTCCATTTTCTTATTAACAAGTTTTCAATTTGGTACATGCTTTTGTGTGTGTGTGTGTGTGTGTGTGTGTTTGTGTGTGTGTGTGTGTGTGTCAGAGAGAAAGAGAGAGAGGGGTTGGGGGAAAGAAGAAGGCTCCTTATTCTTCTCTTTGACTGTCCCTATAGGGATAGAGAAGTCACTTAGAAAGCAACATGATGTCCCGTTGCACCCACGGCATTTCTTTCAGGGAGAGATTGTCTCGTTCCTTCATTTATAAATTCACAAAGCCGACTTCAAAGAAGGAAGAAGTTGTACCAGCTGTGAACAGAACCAATTTATTTTAGAGCCAATTACCTAACGTGAAATAGATCACCGATGAAAGTTATAGTACCTATGCAATTTTTTTTATTTACTACTCACTAGATATCTATACAATGATATATTAAAAATTACAAACTATGTTACAGACAGGTGCTAATAATTATTCTATTTACATGTGTATTCCAGCCAAAGTTAATTATAATGTTATTCCCAGGAGGTTTAGATTATATGCACTGCTAGTATGAGTAGCAAAACACACAGTAACATGGCTGCATTTAGCAGGGGAAACTGTGAAGCCAGGAGTAAAACAAATGAGTATCTGCTTAAATTAAAGGCAGTTGGATTCCTTACAAACTACCAAAGAACCAGTGTACATATTGTTTCTTTAAGGTAAAATGAAATGAGATTTCCAATATACACCTTCATGCTCTATGGTTTACATCACTAGCACTACAAAATCCATAATACTGAGTAGCTTATTTAATGCCAACCTGAGTCCTAAATCAAATTTTTGCTAGATTCTACACAGAAATATAACTACGTAGCTAGGCTACTTGGGTCTTCCTGCAACCAGGTTATGCACACATCTCTTTTCATCTTTAAACAAATCTGCCATCTGCCTTGAATGTTAATGGCCAGAGATAAGGACTTAAAATAAAATGGACTTTCCATAAATGGTGTCACAGTGGGAAGCGCTGAAAGGCTCGATTCCCAGCCAGGCTGTGTGCAGCTTGCATGTGCTTCCCTTTTCTGCATGGTAATGTTGGACTGGTTTGGCTAAGTTTAGAAAAAAATGTTTTGAGATAAATATTCTGAGTTTGGGCAAGGTCAAAAAGCAACAAAGCAGCATTAATACTAAGTTATAAATGACGTTATAAAAACATTGCAAAATTGGTGGTTCGTGGGTCGAGTACATTGCTTAATGCATATTCTTGCAGATTTGCTCTTATTACTGTATTACTGATACTATACTGACCATCTCCACTGATGGTATTTGTTCATGCTTAATACAGACTGCCATGATTGCTGTGGTTAGAATGTGACAAAATAAAGCGGCATAGCAACATATTCTACAATTCTACACTTGTCTAGAACTGTACTGGAGAGATATTCCTCTAAATGATGTTCCTTCAACTGATCTTTTCATTATAGCAGTGGAGAGCAATCACTAATATGTCTGCTAAAGATATCCCACATGTACTCAAATTTGGTGATTATGACGGTCATAACATGATAACATGATTTACATGATTTTTATACCGAATAAACCAGTCAGTCGTTCTCATGCCCTGTGACTGGGGCATTCTCATGAAAAAGCCACTCCCGTTAGGATAGAAACATTTCATAATAGAGTAATAGTTTGCTCTTATTATGGGTCAGGTGAGTGCGGATATTAAAAACCCTGTCTAGCACTACTATCACTACTATGTGGTCAGGCGATTTGGAGATATTAAATTGCCCCTAGTTTTGTGTGTGTGTGTGTGTGTGTGTGTGTGTGTGTGTGTGTGTGTGTGTGGTGAATGTGCTATGGCTTGGCATCACATTGAGCACTGGGACAGGCTCCAGCACCCCAGTATAGGATGAGGGGCATAGATAATGATGTGTGAGAGAGTGAGAGACTTCCATACTCACATTCATTGAATGGATTGAGACTTTGGACCTCAATAGTACTGTTATAAATGTGTTCTGCATCACTGAATAGAATGTGAAGAGTTTTATACCAGTAAAAAATGGAAACAATGCTGTCTTAGAAGGACAAAACTAAGCAGCAATAAACTAAATCACAGAATTCTCAGAATTGCTGACATACAACACCATGGCCTTTAGAAGCATTTTACCACTAAATGGAGCACAAGATGGGAACGTTCCTCATGTTCCAGTCAGCAGGTACATTCTTTCTGTGATTGAATGCCTGCTGCTTCTCCTCCCTTTTCTATTTTTCTTCACATATTTTTAACCTCAGTTCTGCAATCCGCCACTTTAACCCACTGCGATTAAAATGACACATCGGTGTAGCCCAGTAAAACGAATCTACGGGAATCTACAGTGGCGCTTGTTAGTATTTTGTGCTGTTCGAATTTTGTTCTAGCTGAAAGCATTCAGACTGGGACTGTGATTATACTTCCAGCAGTGCACTGTAAGTAAGGTGAAGGCAACTGCTAAATAGCTGTCACAGTAAATTAGTCTATCATATGTCAAAACGTATGCAAATATAATTCAGTCCTCTTTAGCGAAACAGTTTGAGTCGACTTTAATATACAGCCTCCGCTGGTTCCAGAAATAAAGCATGAAATCATGACGGTATGTCCCAGACAATAATGAGCAGTATTTATAAAAAAAAGAGCAGTATTTATAAAAAAAAAATGTCTACCATATTTTACCATACTGCTCATTCTGTAGTTATTTCTGGGGGCATTTAGGAATAATCCTGTAACTACTGTTCCTCTGTACTGATGCTGTTTGTTCAGGTTTTATATAGACTGACATGATTGGTGTGGTTAGCATGTGACAGAATAAAGGGGCGAAAAAAACAACATAACATGTCAGTTGGGCCATCATAGCAGTTTTGATGCACGTTGGCATAGGTTGTACAATTCTCTAGATCTGTTCTGGACAGATATTCCTCTCAATTGGATGTTTTGATTATAGCGATGGAGGGTGCTCGATAATATGTCGCTTCAGAATATCCCATATGTGTGCAAGTAAGCTGAAATTTGGTGACTATGATGGTTATAACATGATAGCACGATTTTCATTATTTTTCATACCCATCAAACCAGTCAGTCGGTTCTCATGCCCTGTGACTGGGGTGTTCTCATGAAAAAGTCACTCCAGTTAGGATAGAAATTTCATAATAGGATAAAAGTGATCAATTACAATGGCATTGTATGTATGTGCAGTGACCTTTCCTTCCCTCTAATGGGGTGGATGGACTCTATCCATACTGCACAACTTGTAGCTGCTGATGGACTGTACTCGCTAACAGTCTGGTTTAGGTTTATGGAAATGTTCATAAGAATCTTACATAGTATTTAAATTCATTCATAAACTAAGAAGTAACCAGGGGTGCATTTCCCAAAATGGGGAATTGTACCAGGAAGTATTTCATAACCTCGTACCTTGTATGAACGTTCTTAAATTTATGAGCGTTTTCTGAAACCTTTTGTAACTAACGTAGTACTTAACGTAGTACTCATTCATAAATTTGAGTACTCTGTCCCTTTCGTAACTCACTAAGTGAAAGATGTACTGACGCTCTGGTTCTATGCACGGCAACAGCAGGTTTACATAAAAAAATGAATTCATGAAAAGTACTATTTATTTGTGAAAATGTAATTGCATTGCATCCATTACATCCAACGCCAACAAAAATCACATCTACTAGCTTGAATGATGTACTTACTATGTTCCTAGTATGACATGAACTTCAGCTATACCTATCATGGTGTCTTGGGTTGCGTTACAGCCTCCTATGAAAGTCCTAAGCCCTAAGTCTAAGCGTAAACGTATATAATATTTCATTTTATTCCAGGGTTTAAATCATTTCATGAAGTACATGAGATTATTTGTCGATGCACATAATCAGCATATGAAACTCAAACATAAGATCCTTAAATAAAAGATGCTTAAGATGGAATACTTTATCTTGAGTGGTCAGAAGGAACCAGGGAACAGATTCAGATTTCAGTCCATTTTTCCCCTCAATCTCTCCAGCTTGCTGTCACATTCTGTTCTTCCCTGCTCTCCCACCCTTCTCACTCTCTGATGTTTGTTGTCAAGAGTAATCAAAGTAATAATTTCCACTGTCTACCTCAGCTCCATCAATCCTATTACCTATGTGTGTGTGCATGAGCATGACAGACAGAGTCACAAAAAAAGAGAATGGAGGGCGATACACAAAGAAGAAGGCAGGCCAATATCAGTCCATTCTGCACACGACAATTCTACTAGTTACCGCAAGTAACTAACTAGAACTAATTCACTTCGATACTGATGCACGCAGTAGATAGGAATAAGAAGAGCTTATAGAGTTTAACAAGAGCTTAATAGCAATATAAAAGTCATTTTTAATCTTTTCAATGAGGAATGTGTAAAACATACAGGGGTTAGACAATGAAACTGAAACACCTTTCATTTTAGTGTGGGAGGTTTCATGGCTAAATTGGACCAGCCTGGTTGCACATTGAACCAGTAAGAGCAGAGTGTGAAGATTCAATTAGCAGGGTAAGAGCACAGTTTTCAGCACAGAGTTCAAAAGAGGACAAATTGTTGGTGCATGTCTTGCTGGCGCATCTGTGACCAAGACAGCAAGTCTTTGTGAT
>JAOVYV010000034.1:7603679-7614367 GCA_025674545.1 Hassar affinis | reverse complement strand
GGGGGGAAAAGCACTGACGGGTGGGAATTGGAGACGACTAAATTAGGGAGAAAATCGGGGAAAAATCAAAAAAAAAAAAAATCAAAAAAAAAAAAAAAAAATCAGAGCTTTAGTTCTTTGGTGCTACGACAGGGACAGAGTGGCTGGACCCAAAAGCAGATCTCGGCTGGGCGGAGAGAGAAATAATGGAAATGAAAATAAAGGGAATGGGTTAAATAAATATATATTATATTTTTTATATTATATAGAATAAATATATACAAATATAACCCCGGGAAAATAACGGGGAAAATCAAAAAGAAAATATGTTTGTGCGTGTTTTATCTTTTACTTATTCATCCTTTCAAAAAAAGCGTGATGACCAGGAATCGAACCTGGCTCATCAGCGTAAAGAGACTGTGCGTTGCCGCTGAGCCAAGAAGAGAAATTTACAAAGACGAGGTTTACAGTAAAGGTTACTGTAGCGGTTTACAGGAAAGATTGCCGTAGCGGTTTATAGCAAATGTCGCCACTGCTCAGGGCAGCAGAGAGAGCTTAGTGCTTGAAATAAGGGGCAGAGGAAAAGATAGGAGAATGTTCCTGCTATATTACCTCAGACCGAAGTCCTACCCTTCAGTTTCCTCTCTACAAAGAGGTGACCGATTACTT
Organism: Hassar affinis; assembly: GCA_025674545.1. Lineage (NCBI taxonomy): Eukaryota > Metazoa > Chordata > Actinopteri > Siluriformes > Doradidae > Hassar > Hassar affinis. The sequence continues at coordinate 7,613,719 of JAOVYV010000034.1, read as the reverse complement.
CATGTGTCGGAAACAGCATGCTGGAGCAGCAGACAGAGCGCAGTGCTCGATTAGAGAGCAAAGGTAAAGATAGGAAAGTGTCCCTACAACATTACCTCGGACCGAAGCCCTACCCCATAGTCTCCTCTCGATGAAAAGGAGACCAATTACCTCACACCTTGGCGCACATACCGAGAAAATGGTCGAAAGAAGCGATGAGAGCACCGGGCCAAAGGGCTTTTTAAATAAGCCAAGGCACCTGTGTCTCTCGTTGTGCCAAATTGCCCCAGGGTGTGCTGGGAGCTGGAGTTACCTTCTAGCAGGAGAACTACGCTGCTGCAGCCCCCTGGTGTCTAACTGCGGCACAGCACAACACCTTACATTTGGAGTGTGGAGTCTTTTGGTAGTGCTGTTCTGAGTTAAACTGTGGTATCTGAATACCTCCTGTCAGATGGTTTTAATCATTATAATAAATTAAATTTGTCTAGTTCTGCTTCTGATCCAATATGGTATTTCCTTAATCCTAACAAAACAAAATGCAGTAGATAGAGGAAACTGCTTTAATAACGTAACTATAATAAACTTTAATAAAGTAACTATGAAAACTCAATGTCTGAAATTTTCAGTTATTGAAGAAACTAAAAAATGCATTCATACCTTCATTCATTTCACTTCACACCTAATTCATTAATTTATTCAGTCATTCATTCATCGAGCAGCTTCTATCTCTATCCAATAATGGTAATAATAATAATAATAATAATAATAATAATAATAATAATAATTTATTCTTATATAGCACAAAGATGCTCACAGTTAACAGTACACAAAATAACACAAACAACAGGAACAACAATAATGCACACAAAGGGAGGAGCATTTAAGGCTTGAGACAGATTATATCCAAGTGTGTAGAGATATGTTTTAAGCTTAAATTTAAATATATATAGAGAGAGAGAGTTAGATTGTTTGACCAGTGGTGGCTGGTTCCAGAATCAAGGAGCAAAAGCTCATTCACCAAAAAACCTTGTTTTGGATGAAGGGATGATGAGTAGCCCAGCTGTAGAAGACCTGAGAGAGAGAGAGCGGTTTATAGAGAAGAAGAACAGACTGGTAAGAAGGAGCGAGGCTGTTTATAGGTAAGAAGTAGAATTTTGAATTGTATGCAATATTTTACAGGAAGCCAGTAGAGATGTTGGAGGACAGGGTTAATATGTTGATTTGAGCAAATGTGGGTGAGAAGACGGGCAGCAGGGTTCAGAGCCATCTGGAGTTGGTCTATGAAGTAAGAGTTGATGCCAGCTAGAAGGGAACAACAGTCTACAACAGTCTAAATGGTTGGAGATAAAGGATTTTGGAAATTGAAATTGGGTTTTGCTATTGGGCTTTAAGTTAATATTGAGCTCTTTTGGGATTTGCTGTTGTGTATTTGATTTATTAAAATGTTTCGCACTACTACCGGCTACACCACCATTCCACCCACTAAAAAATGCTTCAATAATGTGATAATGTTTTTTCATGACATTTCTGATATAACTGATAGTACTCATGTGTAAGCGCTAACCATGCGAGGAGAAAACAATTCACAGACACTGCAGCAAGCTGTGTTTGAAGCTTTAAACAAAAAAAGTTTCTCTTGACATCCCTGCATTCTCCCTCTCTCTGTCTTCATCTCCACACATGATGAGAGGCCTGGTGATGCTCTAAATCGCCTGTCATGTCTGAGAACATCAGCTCTGTGACAGAATTTTTTTCTGTCTGACAGAGCTGCGCATCATAAAACCGCCTGCAACATAGCAGGTAAACACCCTCTCATTTCAGAGATACTCTCTCCCACACAACCATTTTTCCTTCATACTCTAAGTAGTATTCAGGATTTTTTTTTAGTTGCACTAAATTGCATTATAAACTGCCGCCTTGTCAAAAGTGCTGCCCGAAAAAATTCCAGCTCAAAAAATAACCACTACAACTGCAGAGTGATAGTTGGTGTGGTCTATAAGTTTAACTGCAGAGTGATAGTTGGTGTGGTCTATACTTTAATTTCCTCTAATATTGATATTCAACATTAAACAGAATGAAACCTGATCCATTCATAAGACAAAAAGTCTGACAAACAGGGCAAAGTATAAATAATGTATCTCTCTAGAGGAACGCGTTTTCAGTAATGTCCACCTGCAAGTCGGATTTTTCCCACTTCCCTACAGAGGGTTTCAGCCTGGCACTCGAAGATGTGCAAATGGCAAAGAATGAGAATTCCTCCCTGAAGGCGACTGAGAGGAGCGGAGTTAATGGTCTGTGACCAGAGCACGATGAAATCGATTTGCCAGCAAGCTTCAGCTGAAGAGGGCCTGGCGAAACCCACCTGGTTAAACTGTCACCAACAAAACAACAAGAAAAGACAAGAGGACAAAGGAACAGAATGAGGTATAATTATTTTTTTACACTGATTCGCTAACCTTCTGTTATTATCTAGATCTTTCTGGAGCTGAGTGTCGTATATCGGAGCCAAACTAGTTAAAAAGCACAGCTAGAGTTCTATTTTTATTGGCAGGATTTCATAATGACAGTGATCTGGGTTAAAAATTTGCACCTGCCAACTGTAGTTGAAGTAGTGAAGTAGCTGTAATAGGTTGCAATATTGCCTAGTGCAAAAGTCTCCCTCTCTCTCTCTCTCTCTCTCTCTCAGTTTGTCTCTCTGCCCTGTGGCTGTGCCATGCTGGTAAATTCTGGGTAAAATAAGAGATGGAGTTTTAAAAGCACTCTTCCATAAGCTCAAGTTTCTAAAACACTGTAACACTCTCATTACAATATCATATTACCCTCCCACTCTCTCTCTCTCTCTCTCTCTCTCTTTCTCTCTCTAGATGCCGAACTGCTGCTGTCTCTCCTTGGGAGTACAGAAATGTTCTACAAAAAAACAACCCATTTTTGTATGAATATGTACATGCAAATGTGTATATGATTGTAACTCCTGGACTTGGCTTATTGTCTATGTGAAGTTTCCATGACTCTGGATTTTGGGATCTATGCTAAATCGCCCCCAGGATAGGCTCTGGTTCCACCACAACCCTGACCAGATAAAGAAGTTACTGAAAATGAATGATCTACTAAAGTTGTGGTTTTGATGTTATTTTCTCTCTCCCTCTCTCACTCTCTCTCACTTGGTTTGGTTCATGCTGGGAAGCAGGTGTGTGAGAGTGCATGCATGGTGAGAGTGTGTTTGATGGTGAGAGTTTCCGATTTCTTTCAGCCTGTTTTCATCTTTTTTGGCTTTTTCCTCATGTAGGTAGTTTATATATAGTGTTTTGCATAGTGGTTTTTTGTGTAAATTAGTATGGATGCCGTTTCTTGATACAATGCCAACCCTGTCACTTTGCCACGGCGTAAGGTGTGTACCTGAGCTGCAAAAATCTGTTGAAAATGTTCTTCTTGCTGTTGCAAAGAAAACTGGATTCGAGAAAATCATGGCTACATCATGCATGAATAAATCCATAGCTGCCTTTCTTTTTAAAGAATATCTATTTAAGGATCTCACAGAGAACAGTCTCATAGTCATTGAAAATTTTGTTCTGGTTACTCCATTGTGTTCACCATCCTTACATTCTCAAACCTTTATCTCTATTCTGGAAAGCAAATTGTTTGGAAAACTGGCAAGCCAAAATTCAGCTAATTTATCTAAAAAGTAAAAGCCAGGGTCTAAAACATTTAACACCCTTATGAAGGCAGTTGTGCATGTACTTATTTTGTAACTTTTAATTATGAGAGAAAAGTGTTCATGGTCTATGCATGGTCTATGTGGAGATACGTACGGTAAGTTCACAAACACAGGATTCAGACATGGGAAACAAACATTACAGGAAATGAATTTGGATGTCACCCGAAAGAAGTACTGAGACATTCAGTATTCAGGCTAAATTTGAGCAGAAGGTAAGAGTGTAAAGAGAGAGGCTAAAATTGAGCAGAAGGTAAGAGTGTAAAGATGCACCAATTGCAATTTTCTTGCCCGATTTTCTTTCTTTCTAAGAAGTGATGCTGTTTTAGATGTTCATAGCTTACCCATATTGTGCCGTGCACTGCACATTTTGATGTTTACCTTGCTCTAATTCCTGCTCTAATTCCTGCTTGCAATCATAAAGTGCTCTATTATATCATTATAGAGCCCTTCATTAGCTGTGTTACAGCTGGTCAAACAGTACTAGTTCATAAGTTCATAAGATTGTTGAAAAGACTGGGAAAGGTGAGGAATGCTCAAAAAACATTCCTCAAATGAACAGGTTAATTGGAAACAGGTGAGTGTCATGATCGGGTATAAAGGGAGCATCCCCGAAAGGCTCAGACCTTCACAAGCAAGGTTCACCACTTTGTGAACAACTGCGTGAGCAAATAGTCAACAGTTTAAGAATAACGTTTCCCAACATGCAAATTCATCATCTACAGTCCACAATATCATCAAAAGATTCAGAGAATCTGGAGAAATCTCTCCAAGTAAGCAGCAAGGCCGAAAACAGTGGGAAACACGCCACAGTCCCAACTTTTTTGGAATGTGTTGCAGGCATTAAATTCAAAATGAGTGAATATTTGCAAAAAACAATAAAGTTTATCCGTTTGAACATTAAATATCTTGTCTTTGTAGTGTATTCCATTGAATATGGCTTGAAAAGGATTTGCAAATCATTGTTTTCTCATTTTATTTATGTTTTACCTGACGTCCCAACCTCATTGAAATTTGTGTTGTAGTACTAGTTTGATCAAACAGCACTAGTTTGATTTTCATGAGCTATAAGCCATACTGATAAAAAAGTAAACCAAAAAAGCTTGAAATATGTCACTTTTTTTTATTAAATTATGAACAAATAAATAATTTATTGAGATGCACTAGTACATATCACTCTGTCACTCTGTTCAGCATACACCAATCAGCCATGGCATTAACACCACGAATCCACTGACAGGTGAAGTGAATAATATTGATTATCTCATTTCAGTGGCACCTGCCAAGGGGTGGGATATATTCAGGCAGCAAGTAAACAGCCAGTTCTTAAAGCTCATGTTTGATCAGTGTAGTTCAAGAAAACAATATAAAGGGTCTCTAGAGAACAGAAGATCCTGCTGTTATAAACATAAGTTACATACTTTTTGGAACCACTGTACTAGACAGACTAGCCCAATGAAGGGCTCTATAATTATGAGTACAAGCAGGAATTGGATTATGAGGAAGCAGGGAAAACATTGGTATGTGAAGTGCATGGCACAATATGGGTTTGGTGTTAAGGAATTAAGAAAATGTGCTCATGGTTAAAAGAAAAACAAGAGACCAAACTGTTTACAATGCACACAAATTAAGAAATCATGGCACAAGTAAAAAAACAAAAAAGTGCACAAGAATTGCAAAACATTCCCTCAAACATAATTTTTATTTTTACCCCATCTGTATCCTTTTGTCATGCATGCAGTCTATTGTAAACAGTGAGCTTGTTGTCTTCTTCACTCATAATGCAGAACTTCTGCACTGAAGACATGGCTGTGACTGAAAGATATCCCTACTCCCTCATTAGTATTGCACTATATAGAAATAGAGCAATAAAAACAACATGCATCAGCACCGGGCTCATAAACAAACAGGCTGAGTGGCTGAGATTCGTACACATGTCAACTGAATTCTGAATTAAAGTTAATAAAAGCACTGTGCTGTTCATGTGTGACTGTATTGCACTCACCCTGGTGCACAGGTGTAACAGTGCAGTGTGACACATGCACATGGACAATAGTGGGAATATTATATTATAATAGCTTTTGAATTAATCTCGATGATACAATCGTTATACAGGTGAAAATTTTGAGTAAAAGATTTTCAGCTGATTTGGAAACATTTGTAAGATCAGCTATTTCGCCAAGCACTATCATCTGAGACAGTATTCACAAAGCAAAACATCCAAATAAAAGGAAAGATCCAGGCATCACAGGGTGTCCGTTCTTTTTTCAAAGGCTGTCCTATTCTTTTCTTTTTTTAGCTCCATCCTCTCTATGACATCCTTGAGGTTTGGTTCACTTAATATAAAAGGAAATTGAGCTGTGTTATCAGAGCTCATACAACAGAAAAAAACTTCAGGTTGTGTTCTTCCAGGAAACTTGACCAGAGCAGTGAAGTAGAATGTGAAATATGGTGGAAAGGTCAATGCACTTTTAGTCATGGAACAGATTTTAGCACATGGGTAGCAATAATTACTACTACAATAATTAGGGTACTGTAGCTTAAAGCAAAAATCAAAGAAGTCAGATTTATATTAGTTAGGGGTGCAACAATTCACTGTGCCATGATGCACTGCAATGCAAATATGTGACGATGCTGTTTTTGAAGAGCAGAGGTCTGATATTAGTAATTATCTATTCCCCAAAAAACGTTTAGACAACATAATGGAGATGGATGTATTGTTGTAGGAGGAAACTGAAACTGCAAAGCAGGCTCTACACGCTGATCACACAGGTCAAGAAACTCATCCACAGTCAGCTTTCTAATTTTCACAACTGGTTGCTGAAGAGATCTTTCTGATGTTTGGAGAGTGTTAGATTTAGTCAAATCATCACTGTATAAAATCCTATTATGCTTGTTGTCAGCCTGCCACAAGGCCAGTATGTGCTGAGCAGGCCGCGTAAAAAAAATAACGTTCCAGTGAGAACTCGGCTTTGAGAAAAACTGTTCACGCTTGCATCTCTCTGTGCCTCCTTTATCCTAGCTTTGCTGATAAGACATTTGCAGTACAAGTCTTTGTTCCTTGCATGCATACACTTAAGTACCAGAAAAACTGGTTTACCAGTTAATACTTGGTGGTCCCCCACAGGATCATTGAACAGTCCTCATGCTGATTTTTGTTGAATCACCAGCATTGAATTTTTGTAGTCATGTTACACCTTTGATATGCTCATACGTGAAAATCCAACCTTTGCTTCTACCTCTGAAATGAACCGCCTTGAAAATCACAAAATTGTGATACCTTGCCATTATCATGTCGGAAATAACTATAGAAGCTATATGTCTATTGCTTTATATATGCACTGGTGAACACAACCAATGACATGCATAGGTGGTGATACTATGTATTTTGTAGTTTTTCTGGTACTTCTGTGTATACAGTCTCATGTCTACAATCAGAGTTAATGAAACCCCATTCCCAAGCCTCTAAAGGCAAAAAGAGGGAGATGGATGCAGTTACATTACACAATGTACAGAGCCAACAGAAGGTTTTCATGAGCTGTGGTCAATGATACATGAAATTAAGGTTCTATGCAGATACCCAACAGAACATTAAGCTACACTTCAACAGGACAGTTCTGCCTATATAGATGTGATTAATGTAAAACCTGACCTGGACAACTCAGAGAGTACTAGACTGGACAAATGTAAAATCTTTCTCACACATTGTCACATACAGTACATATTTGCACAAAATTTGAGCAGTTAAATGTAAAAAATCTTTGAATGTTGAGATGGATGAACTGTCAGTATTATAAGTGCCTTTGTTAGTTATACAGAAACATGTGCACTTCCATTGTGACTAGTGTTTTTTCTTGCCAAGTACATAAAACTCATCCTCTTTCCCATTCTGGTCTTCTCAAGTAGTTAAAAAAAAGTGGATTCAAGACAATGAGTGTAGCACTGTTGATACTGTTGTTGTTACATGAGCACTGTCATATGATTTGATACACACTCTATGTGATGGTAATACAGCTGGACAGAGAGTTATTGTGCTGCCAGGACCCAATGGAGTTGGATGATGGACATGATAAAAGACCAAATTGTTTGGAGCCTGAACACCTGTGACAGGCACATACAGAAGCTTTCTCCAACTACCATAATGCAATTAATCCATGCTATAGAAATACTTCTGGTTATTAATTACCTTTCTCTGGCATTGCATTACCACAGAGAGCAGTTAAGCAAGCAGCTGCAGAGACCACTCAGAAAATAATTAACTCCGTCACCCCACCGCAGTGTGGTGGGCAGCCGACCTGGGTGAAAAGTCCCATTGAAGAGGAAGAGTGAGTACCCTTACTACATCAAATTCAAATTAGAGGAAATGGCGCCTGGGCATGGGCCAAATGTATCAGCACAATGAAATGCACAACTCGGGGGAGCATAGAAGCCAACAGCTACATCACATTCAGAGACGGGTGTACTTAATGTACTTACACAAGCTCGAAACTTGTGGTTCTTTTTGGCAGTGAGTTCAGATGACCCACAACCAAACTGTCTGATGTTCAGAATGTGATTCAGAAGTGTGCTCTGGTGCAGTACTGAATGCACTGCAGACTGTTATTAATGTATGCCCTACTGAAACTAGCTAGATCTTGTGGTATAGTCACCCAAGTGAGTGACTGGGTTAACTCAAACTGCATCAACTGCATTAACCTGCATTATTCACAATGAAAAGTGCACTGAAGCTTTGCCCACAAAGGCTTGCTTGCTGACTAAAATGGAAAGTGCAGAAGCACAAATGTGGAAATGAATGAGTCCAATACAAAAAATGATTGTCTTGTTTTAAAGATTTTCACTTAAATCTGTGTTGTATGCAACCAAATATAAATGAAATGACACAAAGCTTCACAATATATATGATTCTATAACAAATGAGGATTGTATCCCTACAACTGGGCATAATTAGCCTTAATGAGATTATGTAGGCACAGTGCATACAGAAATCCCACAGGCAAGACTAACCAAGCTCTGGTAAACATAGCAGTGAAGTGTGGTTAATCAGTAGAATTAGATATTGATATAGTTGGCTCAAACCCCATTGCCAAAAGCCATTTACAAGCACATTCTTCTATGTGCCACTTGAAGATCAACACCAACACCTTCTCTCTGAAACATGAATTGGATTTTTAGGCAATACTGACTTCCATAATAAAATTGCAATAATTCTTTAGTGAATCAACTTAATCAATTAGGTTGATTCACTAAATAATAATTGCAATTTTATTATACAAGATGATAGTACCTAAAAATCCAATTCATGTTTCAGAGAGAAGGAGGAGTGACTCAAATGGCAGTTATTTGCAAAGACTAGCCCATTCAGTTGATGTTCAGAGACTGCAACAATGGACTTGCTCCGGATACAGTGCAAATCATGTTGGTGCTACCAAAGACCAAGAACAATGAAAAATGTTTCTGTTATATAAAAGCATGCACTCTTCCAAGGCATCTTCCAGGGCCAAGGCATTTTAGTTCACTGTCGACCACCACCAAACCCAGGGATCCATTCTACAAAGATGTGAAATCCATGCCAACTGGCTACATTGATTACAGAAGACTGCTGCTACTATGTTACAACTAACAATTGTAGTCTTTATGCACTTTAAAGAACAAATATAACAGGCATAAAATATAGAGAAAATTCCAGGCTAAAAGCAATGCTTTTTCTGCCTCTATTCTAGCGAAATGAGTTATAAGCAGATAGCATAGAATACTAAAAACCATGACTTTAGGTTATACCTAATAAAATTGTTAAGTATTCCCCAAATAATTATATTACAATGATTAGGAAGTGCATTGGGGTGAGGAAACAAACTGAAAATCACACTGCAGTAATGCAGGACTAAGAATTAATAACAGGCAATGAATGCAAAAAGCTGAATAAAATCAAAATTTTATAACATGGGACAAAAAAGAGAGTGGGTAAAGCAGGCAACGTTTGTAACCAAAAATCAGTCTGAAACAACATACAATCCACATGAGCAGGAAAAAGGCAGAGTCAAAAAAGAGTCCAGAATCATTCATGTAACGGCAAAGAAAATTGACAATGAACTATGGTGCGTGTGTGGCTTATAAGTCCTGTGTGTGTAATCAGTGAATGTAAATCAGGTGCATGTGTCAAAGTTCTGGGAATTGGGAATGCAGAAGTGTGATCCATGATAATGGTGGGCAGTGGAGTACAGAAGTGGCACGGTAGTATGCATGATGATCCCACAGTATCGGCTCGGATATCACATTGCCTCTCCGACATATCCTCATGGATGAAGGAACACCACCTTCAACTAAACTTATCAAAGACTGAACTACTGGT
>JAOVYV010000034.1:7357980-7371727 GCA_025674545.1 Hassar affinis | reverse complement strand
TGCAATGTGCAATTAATGAAGATTGGCCACCAGGCTGGTCCAATTTAGCCATGAAACCTCCCAGACTAAAATGACAGTTGTTTCAGTTTAATTGTCTAACCCGTGTATTTAAAAAAAAAAAGCCACAATGAGGATGAAAGAATCTGAAAGCAAGAAGCTGGCTCAGTAAAACCAGCAGCCCAGCACTGGAAGCAAACGTTTAGAAACCCGTTGAGGATGGATTTTACCTTTCGAACACCAGGGTGTTCTTGATCTTTCTCTTTATAAACGGCACCGACACTGAAAGGTCATCTCAAACTGCTTTATTACATCTTAAATAACAGTACATTTTAATATAGTTTCTATCTTGCATCCAGCTTTCTGTTGTACACTGAATTTAAAATTAAATACAAAAGATGGAGGAGGATACAGCGGGGGTGTGCAGAGCTCTACAGTTATTTGTATGAAGAGAGACAGACAGAAAGAGAGGGAGAAAAGAGGAATTGATTTAATCTCTTTTTTTTGTAGGTTTTCTTTATTTATTTTGTTGCCAACTCCAGGCCTAATGCACAACGACAGCACTTTTTTTTGTACAGAATGTCGCAGAGGGAGAACAGAATGGAAGAAATGCCACTACCGCTAAGGAAAGAGCCTCTCGTTACACGCAGGAAGGAACAGCAGAAAAAACATTTCTGCCGTCCGAATGCTGCAAGTTTTTTTTTCTTTTTTTTTATTAAAGGACATTAAAACCTGTTTGTTACAAAATGTCTCTAGCATTCTTTTCTTTGTATCTGGAATTTTCGTCTTGCTACAGAAAGAATGAATTTTTTGTTCTAGTTCCTGTGTGTGTGTGTGTGTGTGTGTGTGTGTGTGTACGCATGTTTTAGAAACTCCAAGGTATGGATAGAACAGGTCAATCAGTGTGTTTGCTTCTCGAGTGCATAGCTTTGTGAGTTTAATTGAATTATGTATGCACAGAGTAGCAAAAGGAAAAAAGGAATATAAATATCGCTGTGATGATCTATTTAACAGGTTATCTTCGTAAAGAAAAACATCAAAGGACTTTCCATATGCACCTCTTTTTAAGCAATTCTACAGCATGCGATTCTAAGAGTTAACCCACTCATGGCAGACAACCAAAATAAAAGTTTTTTTTTTTTAATTTTTAACTTAAAGTTTTTTTTTCAATATCATTATGTTCAAACATTGATTTTTACAACATGTCATTCACAGAGAAGTAACTGGTTTTACCCAAGCACGGAGCGGGCACCTGTGTCGAAACCGGGTAAAAGTGGAAATCCATTATGGAGTTACACCCCGAAACCCCTCAAAGCTCCCACCCCAAACCCTCCCTCACCCTCCACACCGAAAACAAAAGGACATGGAGAAGAGAAAATAAAACTATTAAACGGCAGGTTAATCTTCATTTCATTTCATTTCTTGGACCTCATCAGGCGGGGAAAAAAAAAAAAAAGAAGAACAATAAGAAGTATATTTAAAATGGACCGTTTTCATTCTTTTTAAAATGAGCAGTCATCGTTAACAGCATGTGCTTGGTTAGTCAACATTCTCAACATGATTCTACGTATGCAATGCTTTATTCCTGTGCAAACAAAAATAACTCGTGACTAGACAGAAAGAAAACAAAAAGAGATTGTGGGACTAAATATACAAGTCAGGCTCAAACTGCTCCTCGGTTCTGACGCAGCAAAGCTGTATTATTAACACCCGTGATTATTGTCAACATTATCCTCCATCTACTAACTTGATTCTAAAATAGTTAAAGACTAAGTGATAAGAGCTTTTGATCCTCAGTTGAAACACTAACCGTATGTAAACGGGATGTTTAATAATAATAATAAAAAAACCCGACTGCTGCCTTTTTTCCTGTTAGAGAATGTTAGCGTAAATGACGACTGCAGCGTGATGAGCGCTTGGAGAAAATGGTCCCGGCAGGAATGCGCAGTTACTTTTGGCCCCTCCCCCCACCGTTGTAATGTCGTCCCCACTGATTTCCGCCGTGATGGTACACTGTGTGAAATAATTGTGCTCTTTATATACGGGAAGGAGAATTGATTTTTTTTTTTTGCCCTGTTCTTTCCTCAGATAACGGGGTCAGTTGTGTTTAACAAGATTGGATATGCAATAAAATTGAACATTATGTTGGAATGGTCTTCCAGTCAACTTTGGAGTCCGGATGCCATCTGCAAAGAAATCAAGAGCAAAATGATTATTAAAGGGACTTGGAAATCAGAGAACTCACTTATCCTGTTCATACCCCCCCCACACACACAATTATGAAATCACGTTTACTGGAAGTTCCATTTCAGAGCTGCTACCATTTTCCTGTTTTTGACCTAGTTGCACCACTTCTCGTACCGTTTCCTGAGGTCATGCGTGCCAGCAGGGGGCAGCAGTAGCAGAGTGTGCATGATGACAATAAGGCAGTAATACATTATAAATCAGAAGCAGAATTATAAATAAGCCTACAGGACATGGAATTGGCAGAAACTGAAGGAACATGTGCTCCAGGCTCATTCAAAAACATGAGGACAGCACTTACTGCATTAATCAGTAATTACTACAACACAGGTGTAAGAGCAGACAGTGATCAGTTTCCTGTGACTGGCATTAACCTCAGATGATAAGACTGTAGAAACCGATACGGAGGAGGTGATTTAAAATCAAATGTCAGAGCAGCGGGAGGAAAGCCTCACTGAGCTATATATAAAATACGAAATGTGAAGGGTTTTCCCGGGCTGTCACACTTGAGTTTGTAAGGAAAGTCAAACAAGATGAGGTGCGAGAAAAGAGAGAGAAATTTTCACTACGAAATCCAATCGAGTACATAAGCCTACCTTTGACCTTGGCACACCTGTGACAAAATAAACACACAAGAGGGCTGCAGTCCACTCTGTATGCGTGTTATACTGCACATAAACTGTCTACAACTGTATGGAAAGACTGATACCGGAAGCCAAAATGCATCTTTTAGGCATCCTTTCCCCTTCAATAAATTCCCTTCACCAACAGGTACAATTTGCATGTAGTAATAAACATCATACATGTGGCTAAACTGTAAGATGTCAACACCACTGCTCATGTCAACAAACAACAATTAATTCTGAAGGTCAATACTTTTTTAAAGTATGTAAGGAAAGGAAGAGCTTACCTTGTGGCTTTAGTTCCAGATCTTAAGGAAGCTGTCCCAAGAGCCTGTGGCCACTGCCATTCCATCATCAGTAACACCCAAGCAGCTAACACGGTTATCATGGCCCGCCAGGACACCTGCAGAAACGCATTCACATTCAGAATGTAGTCTTGATGCCAACCGTACCAACTGATGATCGGGGCAGTTTAGAAGAAGAGTGTTAAACCCCTTTTTTAATTAAACAATACTTGAATTGACACATGGAGCTTTTGCATAATTTTCCCAACCATTAATAAAAACATAGTGTTTCCACAATGTCTAATTGGAGAGCAGAGATCATTTCAAGATATGTTTCTCTCAAACATTCATAAAGTGTTCAGATAATCTGTTGGCTGATCACATCAGAGTCTGTACTTCTCTGGGTCAGCGGGTATGAAAAAGTGTTTCTACAGTAAGATGCTACGAGTGTTCGATCTCCATTTCATGCTTTCTGATGGTGTACATAATTCATGCGAATGGTGGAGTGGTGCCGTGTTCCGCAATACAAAAGCAATAAACTATTTATGTGCTGGGTGAGTGGGGAGACAAAAGGATGGGTGTGGGTGACATGCAACTTACAGCTAGGAAAAATGTTCAAGGGTTGTGTGATAATGCACACTTCTTATAGTCAACACAGAAGTGTGCACGTCTTCTGATTACTGCTGGTGCTTAGGGATGTTAATATATTCAGTTATACTTATACTGTGTGGTGAGAAAGACTGGAGTTACTGGTTAACACCATAAAGGCACTGCACTAGTGAAATTTTGCAGTTCAGTGCTTGCACGGTTCCGCAATGGCAATTCACACAAACGTATATACACTATACTGCCAAAAGCACTCACCCCTCTGCCTTCACACACATATGAACTTGAGTGACATCCCATTCTTAATCCATAGTTTAATATGATGTCCACCCACCCTTTGAGCTATAACAGCTTCAACTCTTATGGGAAGGCTTTCCACAAGGGTTAGGAGTTTGTTTATGGGAATTTTTGAACATTCTTCCAGAAGTGCATTTGTGAGGTCAGACATTGATGTTGGACGAGAAGGCCTGGCTCACAGTCTCCACTCTAATTTATCCCAAAGGTGTTCTATCGGGTTGAGGTCAGGACTCTGTGCAGGCCAGTCAAGTTCCTCCACACCAAACTCACTCATCCATGTCTTTATGGACCTTGCTTTGTGCACTGGTGCGCAGTCATGTTGGAACAGGAAGGGGCCATCCCCAAACTGGTCTCACAAACTTGAGAGCATGAAATTGTCCAAATGGCACAATGCAGTCATTGCAGTACCGTTCTCCTGGCAACCACCAAACCCAGACTCGTCCATCAGATTTCCAAATGGAGAAGCGTGATTTGTCACTCCAGAGAACGCGTCTCCACTGTTCTAGAGTCCAGTGGTGGTGTGCTTTACACCACTGCATCCGACGCTTTGCATTGCGCTCAGTGATATAAGGCTTAGATGCAGCTGCTTGGCCATGGAAACCCATTCCATGAAGCTCTCTATGGACTGTTCTTGAGCTAATCTGAAGGCCACATGAAGTTTGGAAGTCTGTAGTGATCGACTCTGCAGAAAGCTGGTGACCTCTGCACACCATGTACCTAAGCATTCCACTGACCCTGCTCTGTCATTTTATGTGGCCTACCACTTCGTGGCTGAGTTGCTGTCGTTCCCAATCACTTCCACTCTGATATAATAACACTGACAGGAAAATTCACAACTGGACTGGACTATCACAGTACTAAGCTGGAATTCACTGAGCTCCTGAGAGCGACCCATTCTATCACAAATGTGTGTAGAACCAGTCTGCATCCCTAGTTGCTTGATTTTATAAACCTGTGGCCAAGATAGCCATATATATATATATATATATATATATGGCTATGTTCCAATAGATGCTATATAATAAGCAGGAGCAGATGCATTTCCATCCATTTCCATCACTGACTGTGGTCTGAATATGCCCATAATCCCATTAAAGTTATAATGTCATGTACACTCTTTATTACAACACTATATTCTGTTCATCTTAATAAAATCATACAATATTAGCTCCATGAAGGTGTGTAACAGATCTAAAAATCCTTTCAGTATATTAAACTGTTCTTATTCCTGTTCATTCATCATTCACTTAATCCTTCAGGATCCCCCTAATGCAGCACAGCGAACCTACACCATACAGGCTTCCTGCACTGACCTGCACGGTCGGCTTTGAGGGTGTCCCACACATTGCAGTTGAAGTCGTCGTAGCCGGCGAGCAGCAAACGGCCGCTTTTGGAGAAGGCCACCGAGGTAATGCCGCAGATGATGTTGTCATGAGAGTACACCATCAGCTCCTGGTCGGCACGCAGGTCGAACAGCCTGCAGGTGGCATCATCCGAGCCTGTGGCGAACGCATTCCCGTTGGGGAAGTACTGAAAAAAGGAATCATTGAAAAAAACACATAAGGACCTACAAGCACTGAGTATTTTTCTGCATTTTATTTGTTTCTTCTAATTAGTATGCAGAGAATTATTTTGTACTAATGTCAAAGCAGTCAAAATCCAACAATGCCTCAACAGGGAGTGCCCAAGCAATGCTGTTCGAAGACCACACTGACTGTGCAGAACTGGGTGTGACCAAAACTCAGCCCAGGATTGAACACCATTGACTAGGTTAAATATGTAATACGACAGCTCAACTCCACCAGGGGGAGCTGACAACACACAGCAGATTTTGTGTACAGTCATCATCAGGAGGTAGAAAGGAAAGCTTGCTTGGCAAGTACCATACCTGCTGTCTACTAGCGGCTCAGTGCTGTACAGCACAAGATATTATGCGGCTCAGTGCATTTTCAGATATAATGCTGTAAAATATCCTAACCAGTTCCATATTTTATGTCCTAAGGTGCTATCACAATACAGTGGATGGCTCAATACACACAGACTGGTCACATTTCCGACCCTAGCACTAGCAAAAGAACCCCACCAATTTAAAGAATATCACTGCAAATAATAAAAAATCTTTATCACTTGGTCTTTTTCTGTTGCGCAAGGCTAAGAACAGCATTATTCCTTAATCAGGGCAATGACTTCATTGCTCACTGTCTAGGTGCATCCAAATTCAGCTGTGGAAAGAACGTATGGATAATTTCATTTCTATAGCAAAAAGACATTCGCTCAGCCCTCTCGCTAAAACAAAAATTACAGGAAATACAGAGAAAATTCTAGCCTACATCACTCATCCCACTGAATGAAAGTGTTTAAAAGTACATCAGCAAATTTTCCATGAAGTAGCTGTTCACCTAGGCCACTAAACAGATGTCAGGTTTGGATTTGTAATGACAAAAGACCTTAACAAAATGGATCTGTCAGAAATCAGTCATAGCAAGCTGTATTGTGTGAAATCGCTTACTTGAAACCCATCACATGTCCTATGCAACATTCATGATACTTTGGTAAAGGCAACAGAGAACAGGAAGATAAACTGGACACTGTATGTGAGTGTTACATACACAGATGGCGTTGATGTCGGACTCGTGGCCAGTGAAGGTCTGTCTGCACATGCCCTCTCTGATATCCCAAAGCTTGGCAGAGGCGTCACAAGCACCAGAGACAAACAAGCGTGCATCCGGGGCCAGAGACAGAGACATCACATCTCCAGTGTGACCTGCAAATGTGGTCGTCTGCTGTCCTGTCTCAATGTCCCAAAGAGCACTGTAGATGTAAGAGATAGGATTAGTAAAACTGTGAATAATCATAGTGATAATCAAAAGTGAATAATCATAGTCTTCTATATCCTACAGAATTGTTCAATGTTCAATGATCAATACACATCTGGAAAATGGAAACATCATTCCTTAGTAAAAGGATTAAGCAGGAAAGGGTTTGTGTAAAATATTTAAACTGTCTGATATTAAGATTTGAATCACCATACAGCAGTCTGTCCAGTCAGAGCATCATGTGAGGCTATGAAGGTGTCTGTGTCTAATGCAAATGGCTAAAGCAGCAGTGCTGGTGCACTACCCCTAACTCACCAGGTGGTGTCGCCTGAGCTAGTGACAATCTGGTTGTCGTCCAGGAAACGACAGCAGGAGAGGTAACCTGTGTGAAAACACAAGGCATAAAATTACACAACTGGACAAAGGAGGACAGACACAGAGTGCAGTACGCTATGCCATGATTCTGCTGAAATCTTGTCTTAAAGGTTCATAGTACAAGGTCCCCATTTCACGAGCTCTACCCGATTTAACCCATAAAACCCCCAATGAATCAAATCAAGTCACTGATGCTGTAAAAATAATCCTCTGGTGGCAGGTTTGAGGGCTTTATCCCAATTTATCTTCTACATTAATGACAAACATGTCATCAGTGCTAGCTGGGAAACCCCACACACTAACCTGTATGGCCAGCCAGCTCACGGCTCACACGGACGTTGCCCTCACGCGTCTTCAGGTTGTAAATGGAGCAGATGTTGTCCAGGCCACCGCAAGCTACGTAGTTGCCGGACGGAGCGTATGCACACGTCATCACCCATGAGGAGCGCAGTGGGATGGCATGCACCTATAACATGACAGTGCTCATATAAGAAATTCTGCACCAGTAAGGTTAACTCAGATATGACTTGTATATCTAAAGCAATATAGGCTTTAACACAGCGGGAAAGGCTCTTTTCTAAAATTAATAAATCATAAAAATACTTTAAACCACTGATTTAGTTACGATTTTATATCATGAGATTATCATATACGATTTCATATAATATGAGCGGAGAAATGATAAAGAAAAAACGTTTTGGAAAAATCGGGTATGCCTATCAGTAATTAACAGTAGAGTTGAACAGGCTTCTGGGAAAGCAGGCTCACCTTGTTTGTGGTATAGCTGTCCCAAATGATAAGTTTACCATCCTGGGAAGCACTGACGAGGAGCCTGCAGAGAGAAAAATAAAACTCGCTACATAAACATATTTGCATACACGCCCGGGGCCTCTGGATCTTTCGACTGCATACAAGACAGAGATTCCCTGGACTTTTTATGGCTAAACTATACCTTGATATGATTATCAAACATGACCTTCACAGGAAACATGAGATCACAGTCAGTATCCACAAGCCCTTCAGAGTTACTTGAAAAAAACAAAAACTACCAGGATTTGTTTTTTTGCACATGGGAGAGATGAAGACAGTGTGACCATGACTACATTCTGCTATCAGGAGAGTTAATTCAGTACGATGCCATGATGTTGCTGGATGTACTCCACCTACCCAAGGGAAAAACGATAAGAACAGAAGGAGAAGGAGGGGCTGACAGACTAGGCAAAATAACAAACAGTTCACTAATTTTAAATACCATCTCAAATAACAGGAAGGAACAAAGAGTGAGAATATAATGAGAAATATTAACTAGCTGCAACTTCTTGCATACAGTCTTAAGCTACACTCACTGCTATAGGAAAATAAGATGCTTAGCTGAGATTGCGTCTTGCTGGGTTTATCTTGCTGTCCGAGCCTAGCCCAATAAACCCAGGAGTGGAATTAGAGTCTTCTGTGCCAGTAGATTACCCACACTCAGTTATATCTACTGATTAACCACGAAAATAACAATAAAACCCAACATAAGTTAGCTGAATGCTCAGAGACACAAAACTGCATTTGGAACAAAATGCTTCTGTTAGTTTCCTATGTCTGTCACATGCAGTGCAAAGAGCTTTAGCTGCTTCTTATGAATAAAATAATCACCAAAATCTTTGACATGGAGAGTGCAATTAGTAACGCAGCTACAACTCTACAGAGAACAGAAGCTATTTATTGTACGCCTTGAAGAACAGAGACTAACTTTAAAACAAACAGTACGGATGTTTGCGTGTCAAAGGATGGGACATTTTGTAGAACACAGAACGCATTCAGCAGAGCGAAGCGGCATGACAAAACACACACCGGGAGTCTCTAGGGCCTAACCTCACCTGCAGCCTCCCAATTAACCTCCTGGAGACCAAGACGCATGTGTGCACATGATCTCCCGGGAACACTTCACCATCTTTATCTGAATGTCCAGAACCATTTTGTTCCATACCAATGTTACCAGAGCCTTGCTCTTAAATGCACTGCTGTCCATTTGGCCTTCACTGAAATCTCATCATCTCACAAGATTTAAAAAAAATGGATGCAAGAAAAATAATAATAATAATAATTTCCTAGAGCTGGAGTTTGTTGAAATGAGTCTGGTGCTAAGCACACAGTTAGATTACCGTGAGTCAGTGCCCCAGTGCATGGCGTAGATTTTAGCCAGGTGACCTCTCAGCGTCCGCCTGGTACGCATCTGAATTCGCCCAACTGGGTCGATGTTGGCTGTAATCTGTGAGGATACACAAAAAATAAATAAATAAATAACATGACAAATTCTGTTCGTAATGTAAATTCTAACAAATGGTTATCTTTTCAAAAAGCACTCGTTCACAGTGCTGGATTATATGCTTACCTGAGACAGGGTGGCGTCTGCACATGCTTTCCTTGCATCCTAAAAAAATGTATAGAATTTTTTTTATAGAACTTCTGTTGTTAAAGCTCACATTATTTGCAGTATGCAATTTAACGTGCCACAGCTTTATTACCGTTATGGTTTTTTAATTTAATTCACTGAAATGTTAAAGATCTTTCTAATCCTGCAAGCAAGTAACATGTAAAGAAAGCGCCAAGTTTGAATATTAACTCTAAATTTAGAACCGGCAGTAATATACAATGGCATATAAAGCCATCGAATCAACATATCCGCTAAAGGAACAGCACTAGAGTGTCTTAAAAACACA
Organism: Hassar affinis; assembly: GCA_025674545.1. Lineage (NCBI taxonomy): Eukaryota > Metazoa > Chordata > Actinopteri > Siluriformes > Doradidae > Hassar > Hassar affinis. The sequence continues at coordinate 7,361,777 of JAOVYV010000034.1, read as the reverse complement.
AATCGCTTACGTATTACATACATGTAGGTGTGCCTCATATGGCACTTCATGTAATGGATGCACAAAGTGGGCAGGCAGCACAGTTGTGACACAGTTATTACATGCCAATTAAGTATATATGCCAAGTATTCTCTCAGAGAAACCCCTAAAGGCACCCTGGACAAGTTGCAGTGTGTAGACTCACTCTGATCTGGTTCTTCAGCTGCTCAGCCTCCTGACGTAGCTGGTCGAGTTCGCTCATTTTCCTCTTCTAAATGGTATGCTTCACTCCTGCCTCGCGCTGGGTCGCTTACTGATCTGAGAACGACAGAAAAGGAGAGGGGGAGTGGGTGAAAAGGTGAGGTTAAGCCTGCAGCGTAAGCTTCAAGAGATACAGTGGTCAGTGAGAACAACCAGGCAAATCCTTTTAACTTAATCTATCCTTTGTCCTTTCAATTAAGCAAGGTGATCCAGAATAAAAAGCACTGTTCACCATTCGGAAAGAATTTGCATTCCCTAGATATGAAACGAGCATGTTCAGAAATGCAATACGAGATTTATACGACGCTCCAAACCGATATTTAGCGATGCAAACCAAAACATCTCGGCAAGCAGTTCTGCTAGGGGAAATGTAACAGTGCTGTGTGAAGAGAGCCTAACATTTTACAGGTCCGTGGTGAGGAGCAGCAGTCCCACACACGTCTTTAAACTCAGCCATGTTAGCCATCAGGCTAAGCAAAGGCAATAAATGTGGCATAATAAAAAACTGATCCTGGGATGGCACGTTTGTTCCCTCTCTCTCTCTCTCTCTCTGTGCTGGTGTCCTTGCCAACCCATGAAGCTGTTACTAAGCAACAGGGTTCTGCAGCAGCCCATGCTAAAGATCACCATTTCGGCACCGGTGCAGAGAGAAAGCTATTTACAAATCGAGACTGACACATCCCACAGCAAATTCAGCTGGCTTCACAGCTTCAGTGTGCTGAAATGTGGCTCATTCAGCTATAGTCTTAAGGTAAACGTAGCCACTGTTGGGAAAATCTACAGCATATGGCACTAGGAACAGCCTGCATCAAATTCATTTAAAAGTGATCCAGCAGTGCTATAAGAACACGTGGCAAATGTCTCAATCCCGGTGACTGTTATAGTCACTCTCATGGGCAGAACAAGCTTTGATTCTGTGTGACGAGGCATTTAACTGATTTCATAATGCACCCTTAGCTAAAAGGAGCAAAGGCGGCCCAAACGGTTAACATAAAATAAAAATTCCACTTGAACAAACCGTTCAAGAAAATTTAATGTACAGCTGAGGAAAAAAAAAAAAAAGGAACGAGAAAAGCGTGCTGCCCTGACAGGACGTGAAAGCTCCTCACACCTCTGGCCACTGTCCTCCGTCCCGTCCCTCCCCTCCAAAGTCACACTAGTAATCCAGGGACACTTAATTCAGCTCGTCCACGCAAATCCGGCTAACACGGAATCTGCTGACGATCCTAAAAGGAGTGACTCTTCTGCTGACCCCAATCCAACCACGAACACGCTTACCACCGACACCTTCGCTCACACTGCTGCTTCACTATTTAAAAAAAGAAAAAGACCACAAAATGCACTAATACTACTTCTACTGAATGTAACACGCACTTGAAAGGTGTGTCGGACAGGAGTTTGAAAATATTGTTCGGGTTGCTTGGTAACGAAGTTTCAGGACCCAAAAGAACCCTCAGCTTGTGACATAGCAAGAATTTAAAATCTATGTGTTAAGACAGATTTCCAAAAGCATAAAAAGACCGAAGACATAAGGCATTGCAGATGCTAACCTATTCTCTGGCTGTTGGTAGTGTTTTTGGTAACACTAAAGCTATTCCAGCTTCCAGCTAATAAACTTCTCGTACTTCGCTAGACTACAAACTGCTAACATTTATCTTGCATAATCAAACCTTACCTTGTCCCTTTGCGCTTAGCCACAGATCGTGCAAGTGTGATGGCCAATGACCTTCTGAATGGATGCTGTAGCCAATAAACACCCAACCTCGTTATGCTAGAACGCTATACGCTGATTGGCCAGTGTGGCAAAATGTGTTTGCGTTTAGCCAATGCAACTTAAGCCCAACATAATCCAGGCAAAGTAAATGTCTCATGCCAATATTGCTAATACTCGTTTTCACCGCCAGAAGCGCACCATGGTTGGCACTAGTTCCCCCATGACCTGAATATGGCCTTCCTGCCTCTGCAACTTAAGCCAAAGCCCATCAAAAAGGTCAGCTGACAATCAAGCTTTCATACTTCCTTTGTCAGAATTTCTGGACTGCTGAGAGCTTAACATGCATTTACTAAAGCATTCTCCTGTTTGTCTTGGTCATGCACTGCAGTCGTCAAAAAAGAGCAAAGGACTAAAAAAGGGAAAGTCTACAATTGTTAGGCAGCTCTCGTGAACTAGCATGGCTGAAACGGCTTTGTTTGTAGAGGAATAAAGAGAAATGAGAGTGAGAAGAGGAAAATGACAGCAGTAAGGAAAGAGCCGAGACTAGAGAAAGAGAGAAGAAGAGAAAAGCGGGAGGGGAAAAAAAAAAAGATGAGCCGCAGCTCTTATGCGCTGCCTCCCTCCTCTCTCCCCTTCCTCTTTTTCTCTGCGCTATTTTTAGTCAGGTGGTGGATGGGCTCGGCTGAGAGGGTGGAAGCGGTCTTCACATTTTCCAGCAAGGCCTATCAGCTCAGTCATCTCAGTACAATGATGCTCCTCCAACACACACACGGGTGGCATAAGAAAGTCCAGGCCTGAGCCACACTCCAAAATGCTCTGATTATATTAGCGCCTAGTTATAGGCTGCCAGAGAGAGGGTTTTTTTTTAGTTCTGTCGTAGGCAGGAAGGAAAAAAAATGGGACTTAAAAAAAGGGACTTTAAAAGATTTCCTTCTGGTCAGAACAGAGGTGGGTGATGCCTTACCGGAGAGACTGGAAACCAAAAATCATCATCATCATCGAATGCAACAACAAGCACTCTGAAACTGATCAACCCTCACTATTGATGCCAGGATGGCTCTTTCATTGAATGGTTACATAAGATAACATTTATACAATTACATACTGCAAGGACATTTTACCAGGAAAAATGAGCTAAGGAGGAATTTCTCAGAAAGTGAACCGAGAATCATCGAAAATGTACCCATTCAGCTACAATTAAATGACATGGGCGTTTCCATTTGTAGAAATGAACAATTTGACACCATTAGCCACTAGTTTCCACCCAGGCACAGTGTATAATCGATGTCGGTTAAGGACTTTATGTAAAATGGGTCATTACTATAAGGAAATTTCATCTGTCGAGCAAATGAATACACTTTCAGCTTCCCATTTGTGTAAGATGTGCAGAGCCACAGAACAGGATCAATCGAGTTGTTATGGTGTCGGGTTGTATGATCAGTCAGTGCATTTCCCTCTATTACCATCTACCGCCTTAAACGATTAAGTTCCTTACTCCTTTTGTGTCCAGCTGTGGTGCCCTTAAAATTGTCTGGGCGCCCCTTATATCATACAACAGCCTTTATTTCTCTGCACAAGGTATGTGACTACACACACACAAAAAAAAAAAACTCTGGCTGTGTAATCCACTACAGCTGTAAACACTAACACTCCACTGTCAGTTCTAGGTACCTCATAACTATCATACACAAGGCTATCAAATGCATAGAACACAAGATTACTGAATTTATTTATACATATACGTTTTTTATATATATATATATGTGTATATATATATATATATATACACTCCTGATCAAAATCTTAAGACCAGCTAAAAAATTGGAAGAATTTGCATTTTGCA
>JAOVYV010000034.1:7246081-7257533 GCA_025674545.1 Hassar affinis | reverse complement strand
TTTACTCCGGGTACTCCGGTTTCCTCCCACAGTCCAAAGACATGCATGTTAGGTTTATCGGTGTCTCTAAAGTGGCCCTAGTGTGCGTGTGAGAGTGTGTGTGCCCTACGTTGAATTGGCGCCCAGTCTAGGGTTGTTCCTGCCTTGCGCCCTAAGCTGCTCTCCGGAAAAGGAATAAGCGGTTAAGAAAATGGATGAATGGATTTAATTGTGCTCCACAGGATGTTCTAAGCTTGGGGTATTTTTATAACCAAACACTTGATACGGTTAATATGGTTTATTATAATTCTAGCCGAGTAATTTGATTGGACAAATTAAGGGCATTCCTTGAGTGCTGATATTAGACTATAACAGCACTGCGACTTGTAACTATATATGTATCATGCGGCTTCACGGGCGTACTCTATTACCCATTAATTAGGCTACATTAAGGAACATTATTATTACTATCTTACACTGAAACCAACTTTGCACTGCGCAAATGAACATCCTGTATTTCCACAAATACCGTATTTGAGTTAAATGTATTACATTTCATTTATTTGATTTACTATTAATTTAATTCTGCGGTAACATGTAGAGCTGTGTACACAGAGCAGCAAGGTAGCGTTCAATGAATTATTTATAGGTTGCTTGCCGACAGTCTAGTCCCAGTACAGATGCCTATGTAATTGGATTGGCTGAGCCAAATAAGTGATTCAATAAACAAGCAAATTGTAATCTGTTATCGCTTGTTACTGTTAACTAATAAATAGCGCTTGTAGCAATATCACATGAGAGAGAGTGGTGTTATCGCTGCCTTCTTCGTGCCTACGACCGAATCACAGCCGTGCTGATATTCCATGATAACAGCACTAGCTCTGTAGGTGATATCACTTAAATAATAATTCCTTGGTTTTGGTGATGCTGTTTGTTCAGGTATGTTCTATAACAAACTCTGAAGCCTTCCCGGAGCAGGTGTATTTATATTAAGATCACATGACACATAGGGATTTGAACATCACTTGACTCTTGACCGTTCTGTTCATCTGCCTTATGGTTGTACCAGAACTACACAGTAAAATCCACAGCACCCAGAGTGTTGAATTAACACGCAGCAGTGTTTATATAACTCCAATTGGGTGTTAATTCAACAGTCTGGGTGCTAATTCAATATTGTGGCTTTTACTGTGTAATTATAATATTATGGGATATTTTTGGGTAAAGTTATGACATGGAGTTCCAATAAAGTTCATTTGAGTTGCACGACAAAAAATGGCAAAAAAAGTTCGAGCAGGTTAAATACATCATTTAGTGTGTCAGATAAGCTTTTGTATAAGAGTTAGGCAGCCGGGACATAAACACTCCTGTCTTATCAGTCTGTATTGTTGATGCTGCAGATGGCTACTCTTCAGAGGACATCATTTACTACTGGTCAGACAGCCAGAAACATATTCACGGCCTGGACAAACTAGAGCTGTCCCAGTTCACTATCACAGACTACAGCTTTATCACTGAAGTGATGAATTTTAAATCAGGTGAGTCACATGACTGAATTATTTACAACAACGTACCAGTACAACAACATCCAGTATTTGACTTTATTATGGCAAATTCATCCGTACCAATTTGCTTTCCTTTCATAATAGCCGGTCAATTCCCTCGACTCAGTTTGCACTTCCGGTTGAGGCGGAACCGAGGAGTGTACATCATCCAGTCCTACATGCCCTCTATCCTGCTGGTTGCCATGTCCTGGGTGTCTTTCTGGATCAGCCAATCAGCTGTGCCTGCAAGAGTATCACTAGGTTTGTCTTAATGATTTGACATGTTATCGTATTTGGCGTATTTTCACCACTAAAACGGTGTCAGTTCTGTTAAGCGCGCTTTCATACAGTTATAAAAGGCATTTGACTGGTAGGATATTTCAAGCATATTGGAGAATCAGCTCACAGCTAGCTGGAGGTCATCTAGTTTTTGTAAAAAAAAAGTTTATTTTTCTTCTTCTTTCTTTTTTTCACCAGGTTTAAGTCAAAGATATCATATACTTTGATTTCACCAATCCCCATGAAACGTGGTATGGTTGTAACCCCACAACACTTTGTGTCCCTAGATGTGTGTAGCCCTACATGCTAGTTCCTCCTCCATTGGGGTTTCCTCAAAGCACTTTTTAGGCAATACATCAAAACAAGATTTGCCAAAAATGATGAACTTTTTATGGCATGTTGGCCTATAGGACTCGCATTACCCTACCTTATTATGATTCATTTGTGGAGCGCCACCTAGTGAATAATGTTCAAAGCAAAATTTAGCAGTACTCAATACCATGTGATGTAAAAGTTCACATGCCACAAAATCTCACACCCTGCATCACTACCACATTCTTTAGACGCACACCAAACATTGTGAAATTTTGAACATTTTTGAACAATGTTGTACACGGGGTACTGCAGCTGACACATTTCATTTCACTCGATTCTTGCTCTTTCTCCCACTTTATGCGGCAGTCATATACACAGCTATGCGGTACATCTAGTTCAGTGATGTTTTTATTGCAAAAGTGGTCTATTATACAACAGTGCTGTTGAACTTTGATTAGTCAGAAGGTGCTGATTAATTGTCTGCACCAGAAGCTCTGACAGTAGTGCAGCTTCAAATCACAGATTCATATTCGGGCTTGTTCAAGTACAATATCATTTCCATAGTACCAGCTAATTGACATGATTTAAGTCTGATAATAAATGGATACCATATTTGCAACTTAACAAAGAAAAACGTAGAATTGTTGATATTATGACGTCTTCCATGAGGAGATGTTTAGTTAGCATTTTTGGATGGAGTCTCTAATGTCAGCCCAGGCAGAGGTTAAACTGTAACTTAAAAGTTTTCCGACATGGGAAAGTCTTCAGGATAGGCAGTTTTGATGTTCACTGGTAACATGAAAAGGTCTATTTTTTTGTCCCATTACCTTCAATAAAGGTAGAAGGTAAGTTGATAGAGGTTCTGATAACAGGAACTGACTTGTCTTGTGGACTTTCCACAACATTGAATTATAAAATTAAACTATACACCCATGGAAAAGTAGGAGGTGACATTCTTTAACAAATTAAAATTGCAAATTGGAAAATGTGGTTTTAGGAAAATAAAACTTTGGGAAGGTAAGAACCATATCACATTACCATCACTGATTACATTCCAATAACCGCATACCTGCTGTGGTTCATTTGTTACATATAAATCCTTACAACCACCACACAAATTTTTTTTTCCATATTTTGGAGATAAAATGTTTGGAAATCGAAACATGTCTCTTCCACTGCCATACCAATGCAGAAGACTTTGAAGCATTTAAGCCAAAATGTTAAAATACTGATTGTGTGTTCGTGACTTTTACACAGAACGATATATTCTACAAATAATTACTGGTGCTTTATGTGATTATGGATGGACGTTTGCCCTCAGTATCATGGGATATGGGAATGACCCTGTATTCCTTAATAGGAAATAAGAATAAGAATAAGAATGTGCATTTCTATGTGCTACATACATATAATTTACAGAGGTGGGACAAATTAAAGGAAAACAATGTGGCCCTGTTATGTTTATGGGGTGTTAATTTACTAGTGGGTCTCAAAACATTAGAATAAGTTCAGAATTGTTTGTAATTATTTCAAAAATTTTAACTGTCATATTTTATATACATTACATATGAAGTGACATATTTGTAGCCTTTTTGTGTTAAGTTTGATCATTATGCCTTACAGCTCATGACAATCAGAAATCCAGTATCTCAAACAGTATATATCTCTTGTATCAGTATGTATGTCTTGGTCTAGTTCAGCACACACAACCGCAGTCATGGGGAAGACTGCTGACTCGACAGTTGTGGAGAAGACGATCATCAACACCCTGCACAAGGCCACAGAAGGTTGTTGCTGAAAAGGCTGGCTGTTCACAAAAGAAATATTCTAATCATCTGAGATACTGGATTTCTGCTTTTCATGAGCTATAAGCCATAATGATCAAACTGAAAAAAAATGCTTGAAATATGTTTCTTGATGTGCAATGCATATAAAATATATGACAGTTTACCATTTTCAAATTCAATTATGAAAAAAATGAACTTTTTCCACTATATTCAAATTTTTTGAGATACACTAGTACAATCCCAATTCCAAAGAAAGTTGGGATGTAATGTAAAATGTAAATAAAACCAGAATGGAGTGAATTTCAAATGTTATAAATATTTATTTTATTCACAATAGAACACAGAACACATTTTACTGCTTCATGAAAAATATTAGCTCATTTTGAACTAGATGGCAGCAACACATCTCAAAACAGTTGGGACGGGGCAACAAAAGGCTGGAAAAGTAAGTGGTAGTAATAAAAAAAACAGTTGGAAGAGCAGTTTGCAGCTAAATAGTTTAAGTGGCAACAGGTCAGTAACATGACTAGCAATAAAAAAAGTATTTTATAGAGTCTCTCAGAAGTAAAGATGGGCAGAGGTTCATCAATCTGCACAAAACTGTGTCTAAAAATTGTGGAACAATTTCAGAAAAATGTTTCTCTACATAAAATTGCAATGACTGAATATCTCACTATCTACAGTACATAATATCATCAAAAGATTCAGAGAATCTGGAGAAAGCTCAATAATGGATGCTTGTGAGCTTTGCACCCTCAGACGACACTGCATCAAAATCAGGCATGATTCTGTACAGGAACACTTCCAGAAATCAGTGTCTCTGAACAAATGCAAGTTAAAGCAGCATCGTACAAAGAAGAAGCCATATGTCAACATGATCCAGAAACGCCACCATCTCGTCTGAGCCAAAGTAAAATGGACTGAGGCAAAATGGAAAACTGTTCTCTGGTCAGATGAATCAAAATTTGAAATTCTTTTTGGAAAATATCCAGCTTGTTATCAGCGCACTGTTCAGAAGCCTGCATCTCTGATGCTATGGGGTTGCATTAGTGCCTATGGCGAGGGCAGCTTACCGGTACCTATATGGAAAGGCACCATCAATGCTGAACAGTAAATAGAGGTTTAGAACACATATCTTTCAGGGAAGGCCTTGAATATTTCAACACGACTATGCCTTGCTGCCTTCTGGTTAAAAATGAGCTAATATTTTTCATGAAATGGTAAAATGTTTTACTTTCAACAGCTGATATGTGCTCTACTTTCTATTGTGAATACAATATGGGTTTTTTTTCGACATGCAAATCATTCCATTCTGTTTTTATTTACATTCTACACTGCGTCCCGGAGTCTGCATGTCCTCCCCGTGTCCGCGTGGGTTTACTCCGGGTACTCCGGTTTCGTCCCACAGTCCAAAGACATGCATGTTAGGTTGATTGGCATCTCTAAAGTGGCCCTAGTGTGTGTGTGTGTGTGAGTGTGTGAGTGTCTGTGTGAGTGTGTGTGCCCTGCGATGGATTGGCGCCCTGTCTAGGGCTTCCCCGTGACCCTGAAAAGGAATAAGCGGCCAAGAAGATGAATGAATGAATGAATGAATGAACTGCGTCCACAACTTTTTTGGAATTGGGGTTGTAGATGAACACCCCCAAAACATAAAAGAGTCACATTTTCCTTTAATCTGTCCCACTTCTGTACCTCATATGCATGCAGCACATAGAAATGCACATTCTTATTCTTATTCTTATTCTTGCTGACATGCTTTGCCTCCACTCTTCCCCTTATCAATGCAACATTCTTCTGTTTCTATCCTGGACAACATTTCTATCCTGATGGTCATACTCTCTTCCAGGATGTCTCCGCCCCCACCCACTGGGCATGAGGGCTCACTGAATGGTCAGATGAAAATTAAAATGATGCAAACCATATGCTATGGCCTTCACACTCATCACATCTCACCCCAGTTACACATCTATGAGAGAATCTGGAGCCATGTGTTAGACAGTACTCTCCAGCCCATCAACAAATCACTAACTGATTGGAAATCTTTTGGAGGAACAGTGTTCTTCACTATAGTTCAATCCAAGATCCTCTAATCTGCTAACACACTGACACTGCTCTGGTGGATTGTGCCAACCCAACAACTTGTAAACTTTATCTTGTTTTTTGAGCTGTCTCCTGTCTGTTTGTATGGATATGAATAGATGTACTGAATATGAATGAAATATAACCTCTGACTTCAGGAATCACCACTGTGCTGACCATGACGACGCTGATGGTGAGTGCCCGCTCCTCGTTGCCTCGTGCCTCCGCCATAAAAGCCCTGGACGTATATTTCTGGATCTGCTATGTGTTTGTATTCGCTGCTCTGATTGAGTATGCCTTTGCACACTATAATGCCGACTACAGCAAGAAAGAGAAGGCCAAGGTCAAAGTGAATAAGAATCCAGAGGTAAGGAGTGAGAAAGGGGTAAAGGTTAGCTTTTTTTTACACTTCTTGCTGTTGGTAAAATGAACAATTCTGCCCATTGTATTTGGAATTGGTGCTATTCGGTCATCTATGTCTTTTCCATAGGCTAATGTAAACAGTTTTTCTAGTTATGAATTAGTACATTATTTTGTCTATATTTTGTCTATTAATTAGTTCTATTTTGTCCCATGTCCGTGAGTGTGAGAGCAGCACTACAATACTGTGCAAAAGTCTTAGGCAGCCTATTGTTTTTCTGTACAACTTCTGTTATTGATGTTTTTTTGAGTTCTGCATTATTGAGTCAATAAAGAAAGATTTTATATTTCCAAATGTTACTTTTCCAGCAAAAAAATGTAATGTTACACAAAAATGTGTGTACGTCAATAATGAAAGCAACACATTACATAACAGAGCACTTTTCAGACAAAACGCATAATGAAGGCTGCTGGGTTTTGCATGCAAAATAAAAAGAGGTAAGTGTGACAGTCAAAGTCTCCAGAAGAGCTGTGGCAGATTTACATTTATGGCATTTGGCAGACACCCTTATCCAGAGTGACTTACATTTATCTAATTTCTACAACTGAGCAGTTGAGGGTTAAGGGCCTTGCTCAGGGGCCCAACAATGGCAGCTTGGTAGTACTGGGGCTTGAACTCCCAACCTTCTATTCAGTAAGCCAACACCTTAACCATTGAACCACCCCTGCCCAGATTCTCAAAGACACTCAGTAAAACTCACAGCTCATTACTGTACAGTACGATGCAGAAGTCTTGCAAAGACTCGCTGTAAAGCAAAGACACCTTCGAAAATAATGATGTTTCTACATGAAAGAAAACACTATAAAGTGCAGTAAACAGTAACAAACTAAAGGAAGTCAATATTTGCTGTGCCTTTTTCTTAAACAGTGTTCCCAGGTGTTCACAATGTGTTTTACTGAGCGTCTTGGAGAATCTGCCACAGCTCTTCTGGAGACTTTGACTGTCATACTTACTTCTTTTTTTGCATCCAAAACCCAGCAGCCTTCATTATGTTTTTTGTCTGAAAAGTGCTCTGTTATATAATGTGTTGCTTTTGTTACTGACGTACAACCATTTTTGTGTAACTTTTATTTTTTTAAATAAGAACTAAAAACAGGGTGCTTAAGACTTTTGCACAGCACTGTATATGAATGAAAGTACCAAAACAAAAATATTCTTATGATTGTTTTACAGTCCATGGTGAAGAATGGAAAGCAGGCCATGGTCCTTTTCTCACTGTCAGTGACAGGCATGAATCAAGGCCTCGTGGTCTCCAACCGGCAGAACCGCGCTCAAAGTGAGACACCAGTGGAGCCACAGGAAGAGGCGGAAACGGCTAAGAAAGAGAGCAGCGAGGAGAGGAAGTGCTGCAAGTGCAAACCTATAGACGCTGACACCATCGACATCTACGCCCGTGCCGTTTTCCCTTTCACTTTTGCCGTGGTCAACGTCATCTACTGGGTGGCTTATACCATGTGACATACTGATGCTAAGTCAGCTGAAATCTTCAGATTTGGGATTTTTTTACATTATGGGATGATTACGACTGTCAAACTAACTTATGTTTCAGATTGCTGAATCCATATGAGTTAACTCAGGCTGCTTAGGTTTTGTGTGGCTCTACATCTGATAAAGCCAGATGATGGTGATGAGAACATCTGGTGAGAAAGCACTTTCCTTTCAACAATCTCTCAGAAGAAGATGATTGGAATATGAGGAACCACTGTGAGGGCTGTTGATTGTCTCGCCTCTGCAACGTTATGTTGCTTAGGTTCCTCTTTTGCGTGTTACTATTATAATATTTTCGATTTTATTTTGTGCCATCTTATTGCAGTTCTTTCTCACCTGAAACCTGATATAATTAAATTGAACCATACAACATGACTGCATGGCTGCTGTTTTTGTTAGTCATTTTTTTTTCCTTCTTAATAAGCCGTGGTTTTAGGTTTCCTGCCATTCTCTAGGCTTTAGGCTGCCTTTAAAATTCAGTTCAGTCTTTGCAAAACTGTATCCACTGTTTGATTTTTCAACATAAGAGAATTACTTGAGCAAATGACTGAAATATTGGACCAGCTATGATTAGAAGGCCATAGGTTAAATAATGACATTAAATAATGACAGTTTTATTCACAATTCACAGTACTTGCATGTAAATATATTTAGAATGTAACCGTAGGTAGCCGAGCTTTGGACTTATCACAGACCAGATATATTTCTGTGTAAAGTTTTTGGGGTTTAAAAAGGCCGCAAGACACTGAAAATGATCTACTGCCCTGAACAAGCAAGGTATGGAAAATAATTCAGATTGCTCACCTTATTATAGTTTTCCTATTAAGGCTCCAAATAAATAAAATGACAAGAGAAAATTGTATTGAGTCTATTTAGAGGGGATGACTGCTGCAATAAATTTGAGATTGATAAAGAAAATGTGTTTGATTTACTTCAACATGCCATAGATTAGATGATCTATGCAAATCTTCAATGATTATATAATGTGCCTTTTGGGGGAAAAGCAAATCAGTGTGTCTCTGCATGAAAGCCAAAGGGGCTAAACTGGTCGTCTGCCAAAACTGGAATCAATAGCTATGAAGTAATGGATGATGTTCTTGGATCACTGGGTCACAAGTGCAATATTGGCCAACACTCCAGCCTTGGATAAGCTGCAGAATTTCTTCAGGTTTGTGTCCTATAAGCACCTGTCATGCTCAGCAGACCATAGCACTACTACTGTGTCACTCACTATAAGCGCCTGGCTATAGCTGTTTGCCTTATCTCTATGGCAAAGCCATTATACAACACCATGCCACACTCACCTGGCCTGTGTACACCCTGGTGCTTGAGGGTCAGCTGGCAAGGAGGTTGGAGGCCTTGCAGACCTATTGCTCCACAATCTGGCACTGCACAGGGTGTCTACATACCAGCACTGATGCCCGGTTGCAGTGCTCCAAGGAAGCATGCAGGTACTGTGAGCTGTTAGAGGCCAAAAGGGACAACGTGTCAGAGGACAGTGTGTGCAGTGACAAATAAATGGAGTGGCTGAGGAGTTGGGGTCAGAAAGGGTCTGTTGTACTTCCTTGGATGACCATGGATCTGTGCACTTTTCTATAGGAAAGGCTGACACTCTGTGGTGGACTTTGGGTTGGACACATTTGTGGTACCTAAAGGCAGGCTGGCACACTATGGAATACCTTCCAGAAGGTGTATGGGAAGATATTTTAAGTATGAAAGCAGTTAAATGAATGCCAAAGTGTATTTTATTTCTAGCTTATACACATGGAACCATTCAGCTATCAACCATTTTGGAAACTTTAGAATTTGTGTCATTAATTCATTCATTCATTTTTAAAATTGCTTATCCATTAGACAAATATAGCTGTTTTTTTCTTACCTTTCTGCCATTTTTATTGCCCATATGTGTGGGTGTAAAAATGGTCTCTAGTTCATAGGTCTTAGTGTGAGGTTCCTAGTTTGGCAAATATAGTATCATTTATATTATAGGCATCTTCCATAAATAATTGAAAATATATTTGGCGCAACACTAAATTACTCATTCATTCATTCATTTTCTTAACCGCTTATTCCTTTTCAGGGTCACGGGAGAGCGGGTGCCTAGTCAGCAGCATAGGGCACAAGGCAGGAACAACCCTAGACAGGGCGCCAATCCATCGTAGGACACACACACACACTCTCACACTAGGGCTACTTTAGAGATGCCAATCAACCTAATGTGCACGTCTTTGGACTGTGTGAGGAAACCGGAGTACCCGGAATAAACCCACGGGGAGGACATGCAGACTCCACACAGAAAGGACTCAGACCGCCCCACCCTGGGATCGAACCCGGGACCTTCTTGCTGTGAGGCGACAGTGCTACCCACCTCACTGATACAGCCTACCTACCACTACATCACCATCGTTTTCCTGCTGCCAGTGAGATGTCATGGGAAGGCAGGATGGACAGGGTACCTGAGGAAACAAATGAGTGTTTGTTTTAAGACTCAGCCCTCTTTACGTTTCATAATCTGTTCATTCAGCCTGGTCAACTGGCAAAGAACAAAGCAAGTGTGTTTCTGGACGTAGGTTGTGCTTTAGGAAACCAATAGCTGGTCTGCGGAAAGGAGAATAGAGGACTGGGGGGAATTATGTAATGGTTTATAGATTATTAAAACTTTCCTGGTCACATTAAATAGGAGAACGGCATGTCATGTTTTGCAAAACGATAAATGTTTGTTTTATGTATACCTTAGAGCAAAGAAAGTGTTCAAAATTCTCAATTATTTTGGAATACAAGCAAGCAGATTTCACCAGAAATCTACATTAGCGTTAAGCAAAAGAAAGAAATCATTCAATTGTTAAATATATTAAATAGATCGATTAAATGCTGTACAAATGAACAGGAAATATAAAGGGATGCACTTTTAGCTCCCATTTTACTGGTACCTCCTAAACAGGAAAATATGGTATACTGAATTGTGTCATCAATCCCAAGCAGCAAAGCAGCACTTTAGGAAAGTAGTTCATTAAGCAACTGGCTAGCAAGAGAAATTAGGCCAAATGTCCACAGCTGTACTGTACAGCCTCAACCTTTATCAAATAGTGTCCTTGTTTTTCTTGTTTTAAATTTCATGCTGGAATGGGCTGACATTTAAAACCAAAAGGCCATATTAAACAAAATTAGGTATAAATTACAGCCAATGGGGTTGTGAAATGAAATGATGGGCTTTGTTCATTTGGCTAGGTGATAATGAAACCTCCTGGTGTTCTTGCAGCATGTGCTTTACTGCATTTGGAACTATTAAGGGCTTGATGACAGAGGCCCAAATGGCTGGGCAATGGCACCCTCTGCTGGATGTAGGACCACATCACCTGAAGGATCACCATAAAGATCGATCAAGGTGTGAGAAATGAAGAGTGACTATAAAAATGTTGCCTATGAGAGGGAATTCACCAATGCTACCACAGTTCTCCTTCCCATATACCTACAGTACAGGCCAAAAGTTTGGACACACCTTCTCATTCAATGCGTTTCCTTTATTTTCATGACTATTTACATTGTAGATTCTCACTGAA
>JAOVYV010000034.1:7042783-7059361 GCA_025674545.1 Hassar affinis | reverse complement strand
ATGAAAAATGTGCCAAATCTTCTCTGCCATTGCCAAACAGCTTATTTTGCTGTTGCTATTGTTTTGAGCTTCTGGTATCCCCAAGTGTAGCCAATCAGGTGTCTGATTGCTGATCTCTGGTCTCATCAGGTTGCCAGGAGGCCTGCCATGACTGCCCTTGAACCTGAAAATGTGGAGGAACATTATGTTCAGTGAAGTGTCCAGATTCTGCCTATGGCAGTTGGACTGTATGGTCAAAGTGTGGAGAGGACATGGAGAACACTATGCTGATTGCTGCAACAATAGAGTAACATCTTTTGGTGGAGGCACTGTGATGGCAGCATCTCCCTGACTGGAAAAATGAGGCTTGTCATCATTGGAGGCAATCTGAATACAGAGAGATATCGAGATTAAATTCTGCAACCAGTGGCAATCTCATGTCACCACAGTCTGGGACCGAACTCTATCCTCCAAGATGACAACGCTCGCCCCCACAGAGCGGGGTTTATCAGAGACTACCTCCAGAATTTGGGAGTGGAGAGGATGGAATGGATGGAAAGCAGTCCTGACCTCAACCCCAGTGAACACTTGTGGGATCAGCTTGGGCGTGCTGTTCATGCCAGAGTGACCAACGCAACCACGTTGGCTGACCCGACAAATGCTGGTTGAAGAATGGGATGCCATCCCACAGCAGTGTGTGACCAGGCTGGTGACCAGCATGAGGAGGAGGTGCCAGGCTGTTGAGGCTGTGTATGGTTCTTCCACAGACTATTGAGGTTCCTGTTTGTTAAATGAATAAATAAATTGCCAATATGTCTTGTTTCTTCAAACTTCAATCATCCAGTCCACCAAAGACCAAAGGAGTCAATGACAGAATAAGTTGTTTGGCAATGGC
Organism: Hassar affinis; assembly: GCA_025674545.1. NCBI lineage: Eukaryota > Metazoa > Chordata > Actinopteri > Siluriformes > Doradidae > Hassar > Hassar affinis. The sequence goes on along the minus strand of JAOVYV010000034.1, from coordinate 7,058,487 downwards.
AGAGAAGATTTGGCACATTTTTCATGGGTGCAACCCATATTCTCAGCTCTACTGCTCCTCCCACAAATGCATGTTCCTTACAAATGTGGCACCATTTAAAAGGGAAATTATCAGGCTTTCCAATGGTATAAGATATATTGCCAAGAAGCTAGTGTTTTCTTCTAGACAATTATCTGGATGAACTTATAACCTTATAAAATTACAAGCACCATCCATGTACAGTCCCAGGTTAACCAACTAGCCTTAAACATCAGTAAAATGAAGAAAAATAACCTATTTGCCCTGTTGATCAATGAAAAAGATTTGACAAGCACACCACTATTCATAGGTGAGACTATGTATCTGTAGTGGGAGGTAGGTAACAGCTGAGACCACCACTGGATAACATATCACAGTCATAGTATTTTTAGAAACACAAAGATATCATTTAGATCAGGATGTAACTGTAGCAAATGTCAAAGAAGATGTCAGTAAAGAACACAGACGTCACTGCCAGATATTTGTAGCAAGGCTTCATTGTAAAGAAGGCGGTTTTCCACTTTTTCGCTTTCTCAGATGCTGAGTAGGCTGTATGAACTCCATGTCCAGTTTGATATAGCACAATTGCCAGAGGCAGGAGATAAACTGGAATTGTGGAATAGTGAGTGAACCCCTGCCTCGGGTCCTCACTGATGTTTCCCTCCACATCTATTGTTTATTTTACAGAGAGGTTTGCAGGGAGAGCCTGCTTGGCTGAGCTATTTAACCAGTCCTTGATTACAGATGATCATGAACCCCAGGTGTCAGGAATAGGGAGAGCTGGAACATTGGGTATGCACTGCGGGGAACAGCTACATGACATTTATCATGCTAAATTAATGGAACCAATGCTGCAATTACTGAAAAAAAGCAGGCAAAGAAATACAGCCCCAAATCTGAGAAATATTATTTGTATTTTAATAAATACTTTCTTTTTCTTGGGACTACAGAACAGAGGTGGATCCCCCAACTCTCAAAATGTTCATTCTTGGTTAAGTATATGCCAATATGAATGCAGCTTTTTTGAAGTAATGATGCAGTGTGGTATTTAAGAGCTGCCAAGATGAAAAGCAACCCTGCAGAGGATATTCTACTGGCCAAGACTGGGAGATGATGAAAACATACCACCACTTCAACATATTTTCTCTTCCAACCCCTTTCTGCATCCTGTATTTGCTATAGGCTACATATCTTTGGGAAGGCCAAGAGATCAGTCATTTCATAATTGCAATGACTGATTTCTTTGCCAGATATAGTTGGTGTACCCACATAGAACCAAACATCTATGATAACAGCTGGGTAAGCCAGATTTGAATGCTCAGCCAACTCCTTACCACCTGCAGGATACCCTGGAACATGAGAAAGGTGGTCTGATCCTCTCTTGGCCTTGTCACAAGCATACAACAATTGAGTGCATAGTAGCACAGGATAGACCTGACACTGTTTTGTATTGCTGCCATTCTAGGTTGCCATTAGATTTGGCACTGGAAGCCTTGACCTAAGAAATTAGATCTGTCTTGGAGGGTTGGGTTCTTGTCCATTGGCAGTAGGTGAGAAACAAGCAGAGATATGACAGAAATGCCAATGATGTTTCCTTGCTTCAAGTTAAGTGTGCCCTATTGAGAAACCATTGCTGTCATAATCAAGGTAAACTAGCACTGCACTGGCAACCCACAACATTTATTATCACTGAGTTGTTAAAAACAGCTCTACCTGTGTACAAAGTATAATGAGTTGAGCGAATTGAACCTTTGAAGCCGGTTCACCAGAACAATCTGTGCCCATGCCCTGTGGGAAAAGAGAAGGTAGCACTAGGCAGTTAGGCAGATAAGCAGGAATTTTGTTTTCCCCTGTAAATTTTATACTTCCTTTAGCAAAGGACATGGCACTTTAAATAGTAAGGTCCAAATTAGAGCCTAACTCTAAAGAAGAAAAAGACTCTGAGAGCCACCCTTGAGTTTGTCATTAGAATGCTGTGTCTAAGTGATATCCGGTAAGGCGCTTGCAGAATAAATGTCAAAATGTTGTGATATTTGTGAAAACTAAATGTTATTTCGTTCATTCATTTCAGTAAGCATTTAATTCTCATCCGGCATTTGTGTGTTAAATGTATCTCTAGTGTAAAACAAAGCTCACATAGTTTTTCCCAGGTTGTACCACAACACTGTTTGGCTGAATGGACGTAGGAGAGCGAGGATGGATGTGAGTGCAGCATAGTGGATGACAGTGCCTGATTTGCCCTGATGAGGTTTCACAATGGAATGGAATTATTCATTCATTCATTTTCTTGACTGCTTATTCCTTTTCAGGGTCACAGGAGAGCCACCCTAGACAGGGCGCCAATCCATCGTAGGGCACAAATACAGACACGCTCACACTCACACACTAGGGCCACTTTAGAGACCAATCAGCCTAACGTGAATGTCTTTGGACTGTGGGAGGAACCCGGAGTACCCGGAGTAAACCCACGCAGACACGGGGAGGACATGCAGACTCCACACAGAAAGGACCCAGACCGCCCCACCCGGGGATCGAATCATGGACCTTCTTGCTGTGAGGTGACAGTGCTACCCACCGTTTCCCCCCGGAATGGAATTATTTGAGTACAAATGGTTTTTTCCTGGTTTACATGTGGACAAATTCTTGTCGATATATTGTATATTGTTGGGTTATGTAGGCTTCTGGGTGCAATGGTGCAATGTTAAGCATTGTGGACTATTGGCAGTAAGAAAATCCTGGCACAGAATTGCAATCCACAGAGTATATGTTGGAGTACTACAACTTATTGGACTACTGTATCAACTGAGACTACTAATTACTGTTTTACAATCTCTATTATACTAATGAACTTTTTTTTCTTAGAGTTGTCATTAGCAGCTTTACTTTTATTATGACCAGGTAGTGTTGGCGGTCATGGATTTTTTGTCAAAGTTTTTTCTACACTCATTTTTGGTTGATGATACAGTATCATACACTTAGACATCACTTAGACATCAGCAATCCACATGACACTTGGTACAGTTGTAGCCCCACATGTCTGGTACACAATATAAGGTTTGTGGGAAACTAAATAAGCAAGGCAATGGCAAGTTACTCTGGGAGATAGGAGGTTACTTAGAATAGATACATAGATCTAGGACAGAAACAAAAGAAGCTTTTAATTTGTCATACAATCTGTGCCTGTATTTTACCCTTCATCCCATCTGATAAGAAACAATTGGTGGTATGACCTTTTTTGACGAGATGTTCTCCACTCAGCCTGGGTTTTCAATAATTCATTCCCTTTGTATGTTCCATCTACAGTACATCTATATACTATATGTATCTCTGGCAGTGAGGTCTTTGATTCTTAGTATATGTAAGTAGCTACCGGAAGGTTATTAAATGAACGGCAGAAGCTCGAAGGTGAGGACCATGCCAGTTCCTCCTGGAGAACATCTCAGGTGGTGATTTGGTTGTAGCAATATTTTATGTCTTTTTATTGTTACAGTGTTTCCTTTCATTCTCTTTCTAATCTCTAGCGGCTCCTGTTTTTTGTACGTTCGCTCTCTTTCTTTTCCCCCTTGGCGTAAAAAGTGATTATGATTTATTGAGCTTGCTACAGTGTAAGTAGTGGCCTACTGGAGCTGTGTATGCAGTAAGAGTTATTGAATTACTGTCCAACTCTTTTGGACTACATGCTCGGTGGACTTTTATCTGATGATCAGATCTTCTGCACTTGTGGAATTATATTAAAGACACCTTCAGTCCTACTTAGATTGGTTTTGTTTTATACAGGCTTCCTTAGATTCGGTTGTACTGGATTTTAGGCATGATGTGTTTGTTGCTCAAATTGAAATCTATTAAGTTCAAGCTGAAATGCAGGATGCGTTTTCCATTTGGGAAAATGGAAATTATAATGTTAATATGTCTGTGTTGCCATGCATGGTTGTGTTTGACAGGAACGATAATGCTGGTACACACAGGGGGCATGCTGACATTAGAAGACTCATTTGAATTACCTCAAGCTATCATATTAACAAAGGCCACTTGTCATTTAGCATGAAATGTGCAGAATGGCATAGGAACTACTGTAAGGGATTCCCACCTGTCTTTCTGTGTCCCCTCGTACTCTTCTTCTCCTGTACCTCATGTCCATCTCCTTTATGCATGTTCTTTTTCTGTACTTGATTATACCCCTTCAACAGCCTTCCTTTCTCTCTCTCTCTCTCTTTCTCTCTCTCTCTCTCTCTCTCTCATTCTGAGCCCCCTTGTGATTCTAATTAAAGTCAGTCATCTCAGTTGTGATTGGCTGAAAGCAGATGACTCACAACTACAGGGGTTTTAGAGGTGGTGGGGGGGGTTGCTCTATCTCTCTTGGAGGAGAGAATGCATGCTTGCTTCACATGCACCGTTCGTACAAATACACACGGCGACACACACACACACACACTCACACGCACATGCACACACACACACACACACCCCTCTCTCTCACACACATAGATGTTCTCTCCACAGTCAGATGCAAGCTGAGCTGAGCGAAGCATAACAGAAGAAAAAGCCAGAACTAAAGAAAATCCTCTGCATCTCCCAGGAGGCTGAGAGAAGAGGAAGAGTTCAGCCATCTCTCTTTTTCCGTCTCCTTCTCTCCAACTCCTCCCTGAATCCTGCCTGAGCCTGACAGTCAGAAAAACAGAGAAGACAGAGTGGTGGGAAAGAGAAAGAGAAAAAGAAAGAGAAAAAGAAGAGGTGAGTCTGTCTGCATGCCTTTCAGTTAATGAAACTGCCATTCATCATTCATAGAAGGTAGGCATTTCTGTATTCTCTGAGCTCTTCTTATAGCAATGTAATCCATATTAATGGCATGAGAGCTCAGTGTGATGCTGCTGCTGCTGCTTCTGTTTTGCTGTAACGTTTTAACTTTGGGGAGCGCCTAGAAATCTCTAGAAAGTTTTCTGGAGGGCAGTTGTGGCGCAGTTACAGTGCAGCCACTATGAGATGTGGTGCATGTGTGTGTGTGCAGCACATCTGTATGTGTGCATGGAGGGGAGGGCAGGGGGGGGGTGCAAGTAGGACAGAGAACAGTGTGTAGGAATGTATTGGTGAAGGAGTGTTTATAAGGGCTCCGTGTCTGTCGGTGGTTCCAACCACTGTATACATGTTCTGAGGGGTTGCTCGGGGGAGCTGCGAGATACTTGTGTACTTTTTGGGTCTGTGTATGTATTGTGAGAGTGTGTTCATCTCAGTATGCTTGTGTGAGTGTGAAAGCTTGTTTAAAGCCTTCCCTGCTCTGTCACAGTGTGGGTGGAAACTGAGATCTTTCTGCCTGTGATTTTGTGTATGCATGTGTGTATATGTGTGTGTGTGAGAGAGAGAGAGAGAGAGAGAAAGCAAGAGAGTGTGTGAAAGAAAGAGGGAGTGATGGAGTGAGAAGAAAAAAAACGGCAGTTGCAGAGGAGTGAGAGATCTCTGACAGAACAGTTGAGAGGGATGACTGTCAAACCAGCTTTCGCTTCTCTCCTTCACTTTCTCTGCGTTTTCTTTTCTTTTCTTTTCTTTTCACCTGAGGGGCGTTTAACGTCCCTAACATCTTTTCCCTAAGATTACAAAAGTCACCATACAGAACTAGTGGCATGAATAGATGCCATGCCCTGTGAAAATATATACATGTGGACATACATATTATACATATCCATATACATATAACTATTTATGTATCAAATATACATCAGTAAGACCTCTGACATCGGCTTATGGCAATGCTATCCCAACTATGGGAAATATACATTTCTTTAAAGTTACACAATGCCCAATGATGAGCATTAACAGAAAGAATTTTCTCATGTGCATACATGGGACCAGATAATTTGGCCACATAATTTGACAAGCAATTACAAATGTGATAACATTTATACAGCATTTATACAGCAAAAACAACAACAATAATGATAATGATAATAATAACTCTATTATCATTATCATTATCATTAACATTATCATTATCATTATCATCATTATTATTATTATTATGAAACAGTGAAGCCTGTGAATGTTCAGGCTCCAGGTTTCAGTTTGGACGTTACTCAGTGAAGCTCATATGCATAATGGCAGTACATGAAAATAAATGAAATGCATTTTGAGGACAAACACAATCCATTACACACATATTTGTTTGTGCGTGAGCATGTGGTTTCATAAGGACACATCGACAACTGAGGCAGATTTCTCGTTTCAGGTGGCCAAATAAATCGGTGCCATTTCTCTCATTATTTCGCTTTTTATTTCCCCATGCCAAATTATTCTGTGACACATATCCAATCCCACTGCAGATCCTCTACTGCTACTCTTTCTCCTCATTTCGACCTGATCTCTCCCTTCTGACAAACAGAGCCCTCAAAGCCTATCAGAGCTTGTTCAGCGTCTGCTTGTGTCGGCGGGATGTGTGTGTGTGTGTGTGGGGGGGGGGCTTATGGCTTTATTGCAAAAAAAAAAAAAAAAATCAGACGCATTGTTCTATTTCTCTCCCTCTTGCCCCCTCGTTCTGCCTTTTGAAATTTTGATGTTGGATGGTAACCCACTGTGAAATTGCGTCATGCTTGGGTGGGTTGTGCAGAGCCAGAAGTGCCAGCTATATCTGGCCATCACTAGATTCTGATTTCTAGGCTATGTATATGTTCATAAGAAAATATGTAGTGCATGGGATGGTAGTGCATTTATTACAGCCAATCCACTTTAACCGTGACTGAATTTCTGTATGACATTAAAGCTGATCTGGGTGGAGAAAATAGCATTGATTATTTGAAAGACATCAACATCAACATCATTTCATCCCGGCGACATTTATTGGCAAGTTTAGCTCATTAACTCTGGAATATGTAATAACGCAACACCTTAGTGTTTATGCAACACAACACAACGCAACACGACATAATTGTTCTGTTTGTTGATTAATTCGGGCGTTTGTTCTACATATTTACAGTATGTATTGTGTACTCTGAGTTGTTCACTTGCACTGTTTAAATGCTGTGCTGAAATATTGACATGTACTCTACACAACCACAAACACCACAGATACAAAATAATAGTTTGTCTGGATAGCCAGCACATTTTTCCCACTGCTGCCAGTCTGCTGAGAACATACTGTACATACAAGTCTGTGTGGTGGTGCAACATAATTACCTGGGTAATACAAATGCAACTGAGAAAAGGTGATACAGCAATCATCACCTGGTAGGGGAGGGGGGAGTGAAGAGCGTTTGGCCTGTGCTGTCTACACAAGCCTTCGCTTATCGGAACTATTTCAATTTTTAAAGCCATTTTGTGTCTGTGCAAGATACATGAAATATGAGAAAAATATTTAAAATATTATAGAAATGAACAAATCTTCAGAGCGAGCAAGCTTCCAATGGAATCCCAGGTGCATTTCAAAATGGCAAGAAATTCCCTGAGGGGAAGACAGGAAGAAGATATCAACCACACTTGATGAGCCAAATTAGTAGAGGGGATAAGCACACGTACACACACACACAAACACAGAAACACAGAAACAAATGGGAAGCAAATGCATAAATATGCACCAGATGAAGACTGCGTTTTTTTTTTTTCCTCTCTACCAGCTTGGATGGCTAACAGCTGCAGGGGCATTGGACAGAAAGATAAGGGGAAAGACAGAATAAGCAGAGAGGGAGAAGTCTTGCCAAGACACCCCGCTGCTGGTAAATTAGTGTATAATGAACGTTGTTTGTCTCTTTTCTTCTCCCTCTTTCTTACATTCTCTGTTGTTAATGCCAGAGCACCCTAGCTCTCAGCAAAATAAGATTGTATAGAGAGGCTAACCTATATACAGTCGTGTTATGAAACCTCAAACCTCATTAGGTATTATATTTAGGAATTAGCCAGAGAACTGCCTTTTGATACCTACCATGTGTCACAACAGGGTATAGTCTGGCACCCAATCTGCTCATAGTGTCTGTGTGTCAATCCCAACCAACTGCCTGATTATGTAAAATGGCCTTATGGCATGTCTAAGGTCACATGAAGCATCTCTATGAATAAACACGGGCTGTCCTAAGAGATGTATCAGCTGTGCAGTCGTTTGGGATGGATATGAGGGAAAACGAGGGTTTGCACCTGTGTTGTGTTTGTGTTTGTGTTTGTGTTTGTGCGTTTGTCTCACCTCGAGTTTGTTTTCAGTAGTTTGTTGATTGATGCCAGGACAAAGTTCTGTGCAGGTTTTTTTTTTTTTTTTCTCACACTGGATGACATTTAGAGTGTAGTATTCATATAGGTCTTTTCTGACCTTTGGCGCTCACAGATAAAGCCCTGTCAGATTGGTTTTGATACATAATACATGACACAGATCAGATGGCTCAGACTCAGTACCGGAACACTTGCTTCAGGTCAGCAACTGCAGACGGAGCTTGCTGTGTGTTGAGTGTCCACTCTCCTGTCTCTCAGAGTTCCACATCCTGTGGCGCCAAGCGAGAGGTGTGACAGTAACACGCTAACCTTCCTGTTCTCGCCTACATTTCCCATCTGTCCCTCCTCTCCAGCCATCTGGCCCTTCCTGGACTAATTAGCCAATCAGCTGCTGGGGCGAGAAGGACTTGTAATAAGTTGTATGTATTACGTGTCTAGTAATGTTACATTTAAGTTAATGAAAGTCGGGAATTTGAAGCGTTTGTTTCAGGGTGTGTCATTTTTAAGAAAGAAATGGTAGCTTTTGTCATATCTTGGCATGACTATAACTGAAAAAAATGGAAATCATATTAGCAATACACACAATTCATTTGTACCATCACAAAATTATAAGCTTAGACTATCTATCTGTCTGTCTATCTATCTATCTATCTATCTATCTATCTATCTATCTATCTACCTACTGTATATGCAGTGTTTGTGTTCTAGTTTCCCTCTGGCACACAGACATGATGTTCTTGAAAGAATTATCCAGCTAAGTTCACTTAGTCAGACGTTCTGACGTGCTCATGACTGCCAAGGTGATGCCAGTAATGACATCTTAGCCCATGATTAAAATATACATTCATTACAGACTAATAGTTTGCTTGTGTTGTGGTGCTGATTGAAGCTTTCCAATATAAATCTCATTTCATCCTAGAATTAGAAGAAAAGCAGGTCTAGCTTGGCTAGAATTCACTTTTTGGGTATAGTGATTGAAAGGCTTGACCAGGGCTTGGTGTTGAAATTCCTAGCAGAGAAAAGACATTTCATCTGGCATTTTAGATAAAAATATCAAATTAGGCAGGACAAACAGTAGCAAAGCGGAAAGACAGAGGCTTAGGTCAAGCCACAATAGCAAATATCACACACTTGTGAGTAGAATTATCATTCGAGCTCCCATCTAAAAGTACTGTTGAGCTACCCAGGAGCAAAAGCTTCAAAACCGGTACTGGTAATTTGCCTCCAGAAAACATACCGTGTTTTTCAGGGCGTGCATAGTAAGCCGCCGAAAGCCGCTGTTTTCGCAGTCCTCAAACCAGACCAGCTGTTTCTGACTGGGGTTTAACAATTTTCTGCAACCAAGTCTGCAATATGCTGAATAATGCTGCAGTTGCAGTGTTCTATGACATCCTGTAAGTCAGCATACATTAAAATGCGGAAGAAAGATTTGCAGGTCAAGACATCTGCTCAAAATTCCAAATGAGATCTGGTGAGACGGAGAGTAACACTGAAGCGCTTTGAATGCTCTGTCTGTTTCTGCTCTGGGAGTTCCCTGAAGGATTGGAAATGTCATCTTTTGAAGTACAAAGGACATAAAGGCTTCCTGACCCATGGAATCTCTAAATGTCGACCCAAATAACTTCCAGAACAGTTGGGGCATACTGTAATTGACAAATATGACAGGTCTTTTATTGATTCTATCTATTCTAAGAATTGCACTAATATTTTTTTTCCCCTTAGGATCTGGATATAGATTCTGAGTTCATTTGGCTGGTCTTTGTTATTGTTGTACATTTGGATGAATAGCAAAGATTGCTTATTGAACATGAAATCAGTGTGTGTCTATGGTATACAAGAGTTGGTGGGATCTAACTGATCTGTTGGGTCACATGACTTCAGTCAGATGATTCTGCAATGTAATTCGTTGCCTATTGTATATAGGTTTGAATGAGTATAAATGGTTTTGATGGCCCATTTGCTCCGCAGGAAAGTGGCAGCAGATGTTACATAACCTGTCTCATTCTGTCAGTGGGATCGATATTATTGTGCAAATTTATTTATTGAGTGTTCCTACAGAGGCTTGGGGTTGGTTTTTTTTTTTTTTGGTACCATATTTAGTCCTGGTGATATGCTTCATGCTGCGTTCAGTACCCATGATGCTCTGCATGTGGCCTACCCTGGAATCCCACAAACACGCCGTTAACGAGGAGCAGACGTATTCATTAATTAATCCTCTTCATCATCACAATCCAGGAGACCAAACCCTGACATTTAGGGTCATTAATAATTTGCAAGTTGAAGCCACATCATGGAAAGCCACACACTATATATAGCAAGCTTTCATTAAAATCAAAGCAATTTGGTTTTAGGTTGAGCTTGCACTTTTTTCTATATTAAAGTCTGGGGTTGCTTTGCTTGTTTTCAGTAGGGATTTTATTAGTAAACTGCTTCCATTTGAGAGAGTCTGTGGTTTTGCAGACCTGATTGCTTTTGTGAGCTTCAAGTCTCCAAAGGCTGCATTATACAGAAACTTAGACACTGATGTGTGTCATAACAGCCTCCAGTTGCCATGACAACTAGCGCAACCTGTCATCAGTCTTCTAAATGCATATTCCACTGCTGTCTGAATAAATACTTTGGCATTTCAGTATATCATAGTGCTCGGTCGAGGTGCTCCTGTGGATCATGCGTCTTAACAATGAACATGGTGACTATTTAAGTTAACCTACATCCATACCGGCATGGCTTTAGCATGCTGGGGTACGGTTTCAAGTTGCTGCTGACTTTATATGAAACGTGTCTCCGACTTTATGCAAAAAGAACAAGTGACACGTCGAGATGACAGGCTTTTGTGTTGCAGGAAGATGCCATGCCGCAGCTCATTATTAAAAGCTCTTTTGTTAATCAGGCACTTGGTGAAAGCGTAAAAGCATAGAAAATTAAAAGGAAGGAAAGTGAGTCATGTTTGGTAAATCACTTTGCTCGGGTCTGTATCATGCATAGGGCTTTTTCGATGGATGGATGGATGGATGGATGGATGGATGCTTGGTTCAGTGGAACAACAGGTACAGCAGCTGTTATGGTATAAAAAGACTTGCATTCATTTTCTGTTTCATAGTTTATCATTGGTCAGGAACCAAACCATCTGTTTGCAATATCATCCACCATAAACAAAAGCAAAACAAGATATATTCCCAATTATCCCTACTAAAGATAGTTTTTTTAAACTAAACATTACTAATATGGATAAAATTAACACTGTGTTACGTATGAAAACTATCAATGTACAGTGCTGCGAATCTTCTATTATTGGCCATACTCAAATGTTTCGGATCATCAAATATTAGACAAAAATAACCAAGTAAACACAAAATCCTGTGTTTAAATTATGTGATTTATTGAAGGAAAAATGCTGTTCAGTCCTACCTGGCCCAATGTGAAAAAATAATTGCCCTCTTAGCTAATAAATCAACCAGTTAACTGAATTCAATTGACAACTGGGTTCAGATTCAGTATACACACCCAGGCTTGCTTACTGCCAGACCTGTTGAATCTAAACATCACTTACACAGTAGCTGTCTGGCAATGTGAAGCAGGTTAGGTCTCAAAAAGCAACATTTGATGCCACACTCTAAAAAGATTTCAGTACAGATGTGAAACAAAGTCACTGAAATGTATCAATATGGAAAGGGAAAAAGCCAGAGGCTCTGGGACTCCAGTGAACCACAGTGGGAGCCATTATCCACAAATGGAGAAAAATTGGAACAGTCTCGAAACTTCCCAGAAGTGGCCGGCCTACAAAAATTTCACTAAAAGCACATCAATAACTCATCCAGTAGGTCACAAAAGAAGCCAGACAAACATCTGAAGAACTGCAGGCTTCACTTACCTCAGTTAAGAAAGAAAGTGGGCAAAAATGGCATTCATGAGGTGTTGCAAGGTACAAAGTACACTGCTGATCAAAAAGAACACATCTAGATGATCCACAAGATTTTTGGGATCATATTTTGTAGGTTGATGAGTGTAAGGTGGAACATTTTGGAAGACATGGGTCATGTTTCATCTGGCATAAAGCTAGTACCAGATTCCCCCATAAGAACATAAAAGCAAGAGTCAAATATGGTGGTGGCAGTGTGATGTTTTGGGGCTGCTTTGCTTCTGCAGGACCTGGACAACTTGTCATAATAGATAACCATGAATTCTATCAAATCTCTATCAGAAAATCCTAAAGGAAAATGTCAGTTGGTGACCTCAAGCTCAGCTCTGAATGTCCCAAAAGAAACAAATTTAAGGTTTTGGAGTGGCAGTGTCAAAATTCCGACTTGAATTCCATTGAGGGGCTGTGTCAAGACCTTAAACAAGCAGTGGATGCTCAAACACCCTCCAGTGTCGCCAAATTAAAACAAGTGTTGATCATAAAAGACTCATGGCAAGTTATTGCAAATGCTTGATTACAGTTGTTATTGCCAGGGGCGGCACAAGAAGTTATTAGGATTAGGGGGGCACTTACTTTTCCATATAGGAGTGATATAGGTTTTGAAAAAATCTTTACCTTCAGTAAATGGATGATCATTGAAAAGCTGCATTTTGCCTTAATGCACGTTGTCTTTATTATATTAAGATAAGTTGGATTATTTGAAACATTTAAGTGTGACAAATTAGCAAAAAGAAAAGAAATACATGTTCACAGCACTGTACATTATGGCTTTACAGCAGAACTCTGCAACTAACCTTGCTGTCAACAGGGAAAAAGCTTAACGGTGATGGTGGGAGGTCTAGTCAGGATTTACATTGGCCCCTTTCTTTTTTCTTAACGACATGCACACACGGCTAATAAATTGTTCACATATGGAGGAATTAACACACATTTGCTGATATTGGATCTCAGAAATGCCTGTTTACAGCCAAGTAGTCCTGGACTAGCAAAAAAATAAATATTTTCATTAATACCATGCTTCCAAATTGTGAAAAGCACATGCATGCACATGTGATAACGTGTGATATCAAATTCATATCATTAATGAACCTACTATATATGGATTTAAGGGGATTTAAGGGGATCACATATGATCAGTATGAAAGGTTCAAACTGGCTTTTGGACAGGGTTAGGAGAAAGTTCTGGAATAGTGATACTAACCAAGTGCAGTTTTGCAGCTTGTTCCTGCTTCGAACTAACCTGCCCCGTTAAGTAGGTAGTAGGAGGGTGAGAGAAAGAGATGGAAGGAGAGCTTTAAAAAGCATAGCAACAAGAGAGCTTTTTTTTCGGTGGCTGTGCAGGAATAACGAAGCCTTATTGCGCAATGCCTGCAAGCAAACAAGCATGTGTGTGCATCTGTGCAGGTTCCTCATCTCCCTTAGTGTTACTGGCTGAATCTTCATGTGCCAAGTGGAAACATATCTCAATGTCAAGCATGTAGGAGTGACCTGGTTCTTTTAGCTCCATCCAATGGCATCTCACATGACTCATGCGTGCCACCTGTCATAGCAGCACTATGGAGAACGAATTTGGCCCATGGTATGGATTCGGTATCGCACCTAGCATCAGAAGTGCAGGCAAGCAAATGGAAACTATTCTGTTTGTTCCCGGTCCCTTCGTTTCTGCCCTGCATGAGTGCAATTTGCCTGTTGAAATGCTGCGCTCCTATTTCAGGCCATCCCACACACTTACAGTGACACACGCATGCGCGCACACACATGCACACACACACACACGCACACACACACGCAAAGTCATTGTGTGCGTTTCCCACACATGTGAAGAAAGAGAACTGAAATTTGTCACTGCCTAATTACAGTGTTCTGCTGCCCAAGGAGATGTTTCTTTTCTCCTTTATTTATTTATTTATTTATATCTATTTTTTACGTTAGAGAGAGAGGGGATGATGGAAAACCTCCTGCTTTAGCTTTCAGAGGCAGTCTTGTGGCAATTAGCACATCAAGGATCGGGACAGTTCAAAAGCAAATGAACTGCAATTGAGTGCATGTGTGTGTGTGTGTGTGTGTGTGTGTGAAAGGTGCCTGACTGGTTGCATTCCTCCTAATAGACTAAAAAAAGTAATAAAAATCTCCTGCTATGTTATGCAAAGTCTGTTCCTCATAATTAGTTTACAAGCCAGCAATGAACATTTGGGATTCATTACAAGGCCCAAATAAAAGTCACAAAATCTCTATTAGCACATCAGTATGGAGCGGTAAGAGTAAAGTATCCTGACAAAAGTTCAACGGGTAATGTGATTCCTTTTATTTATTTATTGCTTTATCATTTATACATTAATATATCTAGTCTGGATCTACTTTGGATTCTGCCTCTTTTTTTTTTTTGCTCCTTTGGACTGTGGAAATACGTGCAATCTCTTTCCCATTTACTCTTTTTTGAACGCAAAATCGGATCTTTGTAGCCAGGGGAAACCATGACAACGCAAAGGTGTACAGAGAGAGCTTTTAAAATAGCCTGGAGTGCCGCAAATGATGCGCCATCAGTAACATTACCTACTAACTATAGTACGTCTGAAACCCTATCCATTGACCTGTTTGTCGGATAAAAGATAAAACTCCAAATTCTCCTCCTATTCACTATCCTGCCAATTGTGCCTTTATAAAACACATTTGCTGCAAAGATAGGAGAAATGGGAGAAAATCTCACTGCTTTGTCTTTATGTCTTTATGGGCTGCTGTAAAAGGGTCAAGAAAAAAAAGGAGTGGATAAGTATGATTAAATAGAAAGAGCTCATAATGGGCCATCCTTTCTGAGTATTTGCAGTGCTAATGAAGGCTGCTCTTAAATGTCAGCCTTCTTTGAGTATTGTAATACAGAGTGCGAGCGAGAGAGAGAGAGAGAGAGAGAGAGAGAGAGAGAGAGAGAGAAATTATACATATTTGGCACTGCATTTTTTGCTTGTTACTGCAAGGATTGTGTGTATGCGTGTGTGTTTGTGTCTGTGTTAGACGAATGCTAACCCCAGTGGTTCATTCGCTCTTAGTATGGATGGCAGCACACAGCTTTCAATAACAAAAAGTGCTGAGCTTCTGTTCTGCTGAAGGGAGCAACACTGCCGTATCTCTAATCAGATTCCATATTAATCATATTTCACTACACCACAGCACAGCAAACTTTAATACCTTGATCCCTACTTTATGTTCTGTGTGCTAGTCTTTTACACTTGCTAAGTAAAAGATAAAACCCAGCCATGTGTGCTCTTCTTAGAAACGAGGAGATGGAGGGACGTGATTATTTTCCAATTATGTTCCAAAGTGGTTTTATTCTGCTTATGCCGCAGCAACACTCAGATTTTTTTAATTTGTTTATTCTAGTGTGACACGTCATACTTTTTATCTGATTGTAGTTACGTTAAGTCTGTGGACTGTCCATGTAACA
This sequence comes from Hassar affinis, assembly GCA_025674545.1. NCBI lineage: Eukaryota > Metazoa > Chordata > Actinopteri > Siluriformes > Doradidae > Hassar > Hassar affinis. The sequence goes on along the minus strand of JAOVYV010000034.1, from coordinate 7,042,930 downwards.
TGATGCAGTTCATTCATTCATTCATTCATTCATTCATTTTCTTGGTCGCTTATTCCTTTTCAGGGTCATGGGAGACCCGGTGCCTAGCCGGCAGCATAGGGCGCAAGGCAGGAACAACCCTAGACAGGGCGCCAATCCATCGTAGGG
>JAOVYV010000034.1:6892500-6904258 GCA_025674545.1 Hassar affinis | reverse complement strand
CGTCGTGTGACAAGGGGGGAAAAGCACTGACGGGTGGGAATTGGAGACGACTAAATTAGGGAGAAAATCGGGAAAAAGTCCAAAAAAAAAAAGAAATTGTTTGAAGAACACAATTAAGGTGGAAAAGAACCCCTGATTATGACGTTATCATCGATAACAAAAATGATTCATGTGATCAGATAAGTCATCTAATGTATAACCATGATGTCTGCAAGTTTAAATGCATTTAAATGCTGTTTTGTGAAATCCCACAAATCCTGGTAGAACTGTTTGTGTTCTAAGAAAGTGTGTGCGCGTGTGCGTGTGCGTGTGCGTGTGCGTGTGCGTGTGCGTGTGCGTGTGTGTGTGTGTGTGTGTGCGCGTGTGGTTTCTTCCTGTGTCGCAGGACCTCGGCTCTCCCAGCGAGAAGATTTGGCCCGGCTACAACGAGCTGCCTGCGGTGAAGAAGATGACTTTTACAGAATATCCCTATAACAACCTGCGCAAACGCTTCGGAGCTCTGCTCTCGGACCAAGGCTTCGACCTCATGAACAAGTACATACACACACACACACAATGGCTCCATTCTCACAGCATTAGATTTACTTAGGAAGCTCGGTACATACAGTCACAGTCACATACAGCTGTTCCTTATTGAATATATTTTTGTAACGGCAAAGAGCAAATATTTTATTAGATGTCTTAACGTCTATATGAAGTGGAAAAAATATCCAAAATGTCTAGTGCTCTGTATTATATTTGTAATAATAAGGTGATGTGGTGGTTTTTTTCTACACACTATAATATCAGTACAATATAATACCATAGCTCTGATATATTCTCATATCTGATTGGTCAGAAGGTGCTATAAGTTTTTGTATCAGCAGCCGTTAATTCAAATCGCAGGTTTGTATCACGGCGCTCACTGGAACACTATCATTTCTTCTATCGTTTCTCATCACACCACCTCCAGGTGTTTTATTAGGTACACATGCCTGACGTGTTCTTTCTTTTTGGGGTTCTGGAGCTGAGAATATTTCTAGAATAAGACACTGCAGGTTATTTCAGAATATCACACATGGGTGCTTGTGTGTGTGCATGTGTGCTATGTACACACATGCGCTGCGTGGTTGGTGGGAGCAGACGACCGTGTCTTTGCATTTGGTCTGTCTGGAGCAGCAGGGGCTTCTGTTTGTCAGGAATCTCTCTGGCTCTTACACAGGGCAGATGGAAACAGCAGCCAAATTACACATGCTAGTCTGCAGCCCTGATGATGTCAGGAAAAGACTCATTTACTTCTTTTTCCCCTCCTGCTTACTTGGAATTATGGGTAGCAACAGTATACAGTGACTTCACAAATAACCAAGACGGGGTTTTAGTATCATCTTTCCGCAAAGTCAGCAGCTTGTTAGCGAAGTAAAGCAGAACCGGTTTATATCGGCGTGATTGGTTTCATGAATCCAGCCTCGGAGACAGCCTTAAAATTTGTCTTTATAAAGTGCTTAAACATTTTCCTTAAACTCCACCTCCAAATCGAGCGAAACAGACTAACAGACAGGGATTGTTTATGCACACGCAGAAAGAAAATGTGCTTGTTAGTTAAACAGCCAGCCTTCGCATAAACAGTTGTGACCGGTCATGCTTGATTCAGCATCTGCATCACGCAGGGAGGCGCTAGCAGAATCGGGACCGGCGCGCGGTACGCTGAGTTTTTGAATAATGCTTTGTGCAGTCCACTCAGTACCGAGGCTTTGCTCTCATCGCACATTTTTCGCACTTAACGGCGAACTCTGCCAGACCGTTCTGGATTTGGATTAATCTGAATTGTACAGTAGAATTATTGCTCCTAAGACGAGTTAAAAGCAGTAGGGAAAAGACAGCTGCAGACAAAGTAGCGCGGGCTGCCAGATTACACAAAGCCGAGTAATCCACAAAACCCAAATATTTTTGCATGGTGTTTTAAGTCAGCTGTTTTACAATGCAGTTGATGGATTAGTGGCTAAAAGAAAAGAAGCTCAAGAGTAAAAAATAAATAAATAAAAGACCTTGGGCTAGCGTCTAAATCTATACATATTTCTCACTGTTAGATTCCTCACCTACTGCCCCGCCAAGAGGATCAGCGCTGATGAAGCATTGAAGCACGAGTACTTTCGGGAAACGCCGCTCCCCATCGATCCATCCATGTTCCCGACTTGGCCGGCGAAGAGCGAACAGCAGCGAGTGAAAAGAGGAACGAGCCCACGACCCCCGGAGGGAGGACTGGGCTACAGCCAGCTGGTAGGAGACACCACTGTTCAACTGCCAGGGCTGTGCCTGGAAGACTTGCTTTACATATTGGATGCACGATATCTTTTATACAGTATCATTATACAGCCATTGGTCCTAAGGCGTTCCATCACGACGAAGCCAAAACAACTCGTATGAATGTTCTCTGACCGAACAAGTGCCAAGAAGCACCGAATTGATTGCTCAAGAATATAAGCAGAATCTCAATACTGAATACAAACCCTGATTTCTAGGAGAGACACCTTTTCATACTCACAGTTCTGACCTCTTTTTCTGTTTTTCTTTTAGGGTGATGATGACCTGAAAGAAACCGGCTTCCACTTGACGACGGCCAACCAAGGACTGTCCAAGTCAGGCCCAGGATTCAGTTTGAAGTTCTGAGGTAAAGGGCCAGAGCCAAGGGAATTTTTTGCTCTTCGTGGCGCTAATGCCAGGACTCGGTTTAAAAGAGACTTCCTGAAAGCTGACCGAATTTTCCTCTGAGGCTCCCTTATGCAAACTGTTAGAAACAGTATGAAGATGGAGAAATTCAAGTTGTCTGTTCTTCTACTCCTCGAGGTTAGAGGCAATGAACCGCTCCTCTGTCACACATAATCCCAATTTGGGGTTCTGGCTTCTGATATAATTGACTCTCTTTTCTTTTCTTTTTTTTTTTTTTTTTTCCTCCCCCACAGTCGGTGCTGTTTGTCCTGTTTGTATTTGTCTAAAGGTTTTAGCTCCCACTCTCTTTCACCATGTCTGATCCCTACAGATTTTTGAGATTCATATGGTTTTTTTTAAGCGACAGACAAAGGACTGTTCCGATTAAAAAAAAAAAACGCATTCCAGCCTACACATACTGGATTCCTAACTGGAGTTATGCGCTTTTGCTGAAACTGTAGGTCATTGACACAGGTGATATTGTGTTGTAAGAAATAAACAATTTCCAAAGTCTATATATATATATATATATATACACACTTTTTTACTATTTCTCAAATTTCTGAAGCCACTTCGTATGCAGCACTGATTTTATTAATTAATTAATTAATTTCTTTTTAAAGCAGCATTTGAGGACGACTACGAAGCTGACGTTCAAAGCAGAATGACAAAAAGTTGGGAAAACAGTCAGGGCAGCTTTGAAAGCGGCTCCGGCACCAGATGTCCAAAAAATGATGTCATTCTTTGCGCTACACACACACACACACACACACACACACACACACACACACACACTCAAGCTCAATCAAGTCCACCTCCTCCATTTTATTAGCAAAGTAGCCAGAGTGACTTTGAAACTGAAATTCTCCACTTTAGTCATGGATATTTAATTATTTGGGAGTTTAAAATTGGGAACGGCGAAGCGCTTTCGTTTCCCAGGTGTTATACACTGTGCCGTCTTGTTTCATGGAGAGTTTCTGAAGTAGCACTGACTCACCGGATGATCATCGTGGGCTGATATTCCGTACAATGGTACAGTGTTGTTTCATTATAGAATAAACCAATCAGTATGCAAATTAGGGTTGTCACGGTTTGGGTATGGTGTATGGTCGGACAACTGGCAGCTACCACACCGAAATACAGATTAAAATACTTTTCTTTTACTTTTTCTTGTTATTTTATCCCCCCCGTGTGCCTAGCAGACACTCAATTCCGTCTTCTAATGACTGTGATGTATAAAGGTTAGGTAATGAATTTTACAGAAATGTGATTGTGTGTGAGACTTCAGGAAGCAATTTATTTATTTATTTTAAATTTGTATTATTATTTTAATTTATTTATTAATTTATTTATTTTTTTACACACCGTGCAAAAGTCTTAATCACCCTATTGTTTTAGGTACAATTTTTTTTTTTTTTTATTATATATATATATATATTTAAGTTTTGGTTTTTTTTAGTTCTGCATTATTGAGTTGGTAAAAAAAAGTTTTCATATTTTAGATTTTATTTTTCCAAACGTTTCCAGTAAAGTGTGACAAAGTCTCCAGAAGAGCTGCGACAGATTCTCCCAGACGCTCAGTAAAAGCCACGACTCTCAGAGAATAAATTTTTATTTAGCACCTAAAAAAAAAAAAATAAGACCAAAAAACAACCCTGACATCGAAATACTGATAGCTTTAATGTATGAATCTAGAGGAATATGTGCCCGAGTAAGTGAGGTTCCATGGTGCTGGGGTGAACTTAAGCCTTTGATTGCATCTCTTTTCTTCTCTTTTACTCATCTACAGCACTTGATCACAGACATTAATTTTGAGGACAACAGAGTGGCAGAGCGACCGGAGCACTCCGATTGGACAAAAGCAGTCTGTGGTTTCCGTCAGTACTATTCCGTGTTGTGGCTTGACGTGCTTAGAAGCGCACCCGAAGCTTCCACGAGTAGGTGGTCAAAACCTTGTTCTTCTTCTTCACGATGCAGGTGTACGTCCCCTCGTTAATAGCATTAGCCACAACGCTAATGTGATCGTCCTTCAAGGTAATGTAGCCGGGGTGAGAGGACTCCAGCAGCTCGCCGTCTTTATACCAGCTACAAAGATCAGAGTGGTCAAGGTTAGTGGGTTATGATGAGCCTATTGGTAAACATCTCAGCAACATTGAGGAAAAAGTACAATTGTCTGTGTTCGGTGCTTGGGCTACAAATGAAAAAAAGACACACTCACTCCACTTTTCCTTGCTTCGCAGCAATTTTCTTTCCACAGCGGAAGGTAAGTTTCCTTCCCTCGGCAACCAGCTTGTGTTTGGTCCGTGGCGGCTTTGGAGTCGGGGCGACGGTAGGAAAAGGGAAGGCTGTTAGGACGTAATGACAGTTTCAATACTAAGCACTGACATAGGATACTGTAATGTCTGAAACGTGTCTAAACATGTCTAAAACACTGTGGAATTCTTCTTCACGTCCTGGAGCCTCACCAAGTTTCTCAAGGTTTAAGCCAAGCAGATCTCCAAAAAAGAGTAAACCGCAGACATTGTTAAGCAATGCATGCCCCGAGTGCTGAATATGGATGATCATGTCACGCGCCTTGCTGGATACAGAAATATTTGGCAACTTTGCAGAACTTGTCGTTACCACAAAATGTTTTGGTCCTGTTCCACACAATGTTGATCATCGTGCATCTGAAGGCCCACAAGCCACATGCTGGGATTTCAGCGGCTTGTAATCATGCGAAACCCGTTCCCCAACAGACCAGATTTCACCCTGACTGCCATAAGAACCAGACTAGGACCTGTCTTGTCTTGTCTTCTAAGCGAACTACATTTCAGCTTTTTCGCACTAGTCTGGCGGTGTGGTGTTCTAGGGTACAGACCTGTTTGGATTCCTCGGGTTGATCTGCTCGGCTGTATTCAGCAGCCAGCACCGGGACTGAATGAGATCTTGTTTTTTTTTTAATCCTAAAATGAATGGGTGTCGTGTATATTAGTGTATTAAAGGGCAGGGCTTGGAACCAACTTTGGAAAACCTAGTCTTTGCGACCGATGGGGATCTGTCGGTGAAAGAAGAAGGATTAAGCAGCACTACGCGTATTTTACTTTGGAAACGGTCGTTCAAATGCAAAGGAGGCGCTTCTACTAAACTGAGGATGTTACAGTTTGTTGCTGTGACTTCGTATGCGAAAGATTAGACGGAATTGCATCATCTAATTGGAAACATGGATTTGAAGGCATCGTTTGAGGCTTTTGGATCTTTAGGGCTTAATTAAAGCTCAAGACTAATAGTGTCCTCGGTTGCATCGTTAGCTGCTAAGTTACAAGATAATCCAAGAAGCAAAACACGAATTCTTACACGCAGTCCAAGTGACTTGACCAAACTGAACTGAACAGCTTGGGAGAAACACTGCAGTTTTCTTTTTTTTTATATAATGTGCATTAGTCCACGTTCCATGTCAAGTTGGATATATTAATTCCACCTCGCCATGAGAAATGTGTTTGAATTAAAAGCTTTCTGTGATGGGCACATTTACCAGCCAATCACAGAGGAGGTGGGTGGGTACTTTCGGGACACTTTCGGGACGCTCGGTCTCAGCGAGCAGCTTTTCCTGTTGGGACAGAAGCCTTAAATCTGTTCCCTTTATACTGTATTATCCTCTTTTGGCAGATTTTAAGTTGTCCTGCCCTGAAGTATGCTTCTTTCCTTTAAATGTGCAGACTTATTTAAGATTACATCAGCTACTACATAGCTAATCTGCACTAATCTGTCCAGGCATTAGAAAAGGAAGTGGATGTAGTATTGGAAGGGCTTACAATTTGCTCTTTTCTTGCACTGCTGGCTTTTTCATTAGGGTAAATGCTTCCTGATGTCTACTGACATTTGGAACTACCTGATGATGATGATTATGATTATGATTATGATTAGTCACAACCAGAAAAATGAGGTACGGTCTTCAAGTTTAATGTCCAAAGTGTCTTTAGAAAGCTTTAAATCCTGACTAAAATGATGGATTCCACATCCTTAGTGGCAAAAGCATACACATGCATCGCTGTTCAGCTTTTTTTCAGGCATAAACAAACTAAACGGTATCAGAGTATCTAAAACCGTACATGTTAAAGATTATTATTGGGTTTGACAAAATATTTCTGCGTTCTCCAGATATGCAAGGACGAAACCATCTTCACGTCTAGATTTTTTTTTTTGGTGCATTTCATTGGTGGTCATGACACAAGCAAAGTAACTGACAGTTAACTGGCTAAGCCAAGGCCAGATTTCACAGATGATCAATTTCTGAAGAATCTCTTACTGTAACAGAAGTCACAGCTGTGGGGGCAGTGCTTTTGCATGAGCTTTCTTTTGCTTTCGCAGTATCCTTTCCTGGCCCAGGCGGGACAGATAAACAATCTGTCCAAACATCCTGGAGGGAGAGACAGAAGAATTGGGATAGGAAGGGAATGATGGGCAAGAAGAAAGTCTAGAACAAGGACATGCACTAGAAACCTTAGAAATTCAGAAGCGCTTTCAGTTTTAGAAATTCAGTTTTGAGCGGTTTAAGCTTCCATGCCGAGATATTTCTTCGCACTTGTTACTAAGCAACGAATCGGCACGGACATTTGGCAAGTCCGCTGTATTAAATGAACCCAGTTTGTTTTGTCTGCGCACCGTACAGTCGCTGGAGTCCCCAGACGTCGTCCTGCGTTATGAGTTTGCGACCGGTCAGCGTCGCGTTGAGATGCATTATGGCCGTCGGGTTCTGCGAGTGCATCAGACCCAGTGCGTGACCGATCTCGTGAGCTGCTACGTGGACCAGGTCAGTCAGCCAAACCCCTGCTCGTAGAACAATCGCACATGCAGTGTTAGTGCTGATCAGGTAAGTATATACAGTATATTCACATTTATACAATTATTCTATTAACCAGTCATGTTGCAGCTGCATAACGTATAGAGACGCAATCATGGACTGTGGCTGATTGGTGATATTCAGCGATGAAATGTTCACCCTATCATCTCCATCCATCCATCCATCCATTATCCATCCATCATCCATGCAACAGCTACCCATAGCCGGGAGTTCAGACAGCAAAACTGGCCATGCTCTCAGAGTGGAATGGGCGGTGGAATACATTCTCTACCCGTATCAACCAGAGCGCCACTAGCCAATCACGGCCGTCTGTCCAAAACATGACCGCCTGCTTTCCTATTCATGTATGATATGGAGGTACATGCCAGGTAAAGGACCTGACGAGATGACAGACATTACCTTAAGTCAATGCACAGACACATTTTCCATCATTCCATTGAGAGAAAATATGTTGTTTGATGATTTCTGTTTGGAAATTAATTGAAAATGGTGAATGGTGGACATTTAATGAATCCATAACGTGGCTCCATCCTGCATAGCTGATCCATCAACCACTAGAAAGGTGGAACCTTTCAGCTTGATGGAGAATATTGTATATTAATGAAGAATTCAGGTTGTCACATAAGCCCGATTTTCATCAGCATGGATTAATTTCTTCCCCTCTACTTGATCTGGAACAAAATTTAATTCATCTGTGATTTGTTCAGTTGCTATAAAGGGGTTGTATATATTTTATATTCTATCTTCACACTCAAGGTTGCCTAATAATATAAAAATCCTAAATCTTTCAGATACATTACACTTGATATATATATATATATATTTTTTATTCTTCTCTAGGGTCCTGTATTGAGCCTCAAAGGCAGGGGTGTCAAACTAAATCCACAAAGGGCCAGTGTGGGTGCAGGTTTGCTTTCCAACCAAGCAGAAGCCTCACTCTACTGAAAGTCAGGATCCATTGATTAGATCCATTGATTAAAGACAGGTGGAATGAAGTGTGGCTCCTGCCTGGTTGGAAGGAAAAGCTGCACCCACACCGGCCCTTTGTGGATTCAGTTTGACACCCCTGCTCTAAGGATTCCCCCAGAAGGCCAAACCAGAATAATATACAGTATTTAAGCATTTTTCCTAAAAGTATATTACAGTCTACCATTAATATTTCCTTAGATTTGTCTTCATCTCGTATCTGTGATTTTTTTTTCTTTTTTTTCTTTTCCTTTGTCGCCTATTTAGGTAATAATAACAGATTATGAGGCCCTGAATCATTGTTCAAATGCCTCTGGCTCAAATTCATTACAGAACCCGTCAATGTTTTTTCATCATCAGGATTTTAACTGCTGTGGGGTTCCTGAGGTAAGATTACAGATTCCTTAAAGTTTACTTGCCCTTGTCTGCCAGTGACATTTAAATCGTTTACGCTTATTCCACGGGCGTCTTTCCTAAATCCACACAGCCAAAATGTGGAAAAACAGCCACCATGCCACACACACAGTGATCACTGTTTAATCTTTTCATACTTAAATGGTTTGTGCTGTAAACGCAGCATTTACAAGAAATCCTGATTTAAAAAGTCTGGGATAAATTCTGGTGAGGTCGTGGTCTCGAAACACTAAACAAAGGCCCGAGCAGGAGAAGTGGGACCGATGGCGAAGGAGAAGTTCGGGATGCGAAATCACTCGCCTTTTTTCCAGCTGAAGCGCATGTTCCCCAAAATCCAGTACTCGTCGTCGTCGAAGTGGATCTCTCCGGTAGGAGGGAAGAAAGCGTGTGCCAGTTCACCTGTGATGCCGTCGAAACAGTGATGCAGGTAGGACTGCAGGCAATCCGTATGGTTTACTGGGTAGAAGCCTGCCAAAAGAAATGGAGTGCATTCGTAACTTATAATCAGGCCCACAGATGTAGACGACTGACCTTAAAATCGACGTCACGCCCTCCTCGAAGGCCCTAAGCATTTTAAATTTAAGGCGTCCTCGACTTTAGGCTCCGACTAACTTTCAACGTGTCTTAGAAGTGCACGGTCATGGAAGACGGCTCTAATTTTTCTGACGCACACTTTCAAAACGCCTATTTCGCTTGGTCCAGGACGTCCCGTGTTGCCAGGCGGTCATTTAAAGCACTGAAAGAAACCATTTGGGGCGCATGTTGTTTTTATTAGAATTTTAATGCTAATAGGCTTTTATGTGGGGAAGCCTGGCACAGGAGTGAGCCGAATTTACAACGCATTTCCATTTTAATATGGGTTTACCTAATCTGAATGATTTCCACATGGGCATGATTAAAACCTAGGCTTTTTACAGCATGCACTTTAAACCAATGTGTGGCGACATAGGAAAGCCCTTCGTGCGGTCACATTTTTTTTGACATTTTCGTCTATATATAGGAGTCCTGAGAACAAGAAGTAGTGTGTTGGCATTTTAAAGGCTGCCTACCCCCAACTCCACTGAAAGCCATCCAGGCCATCCTCAGTATGTCTACGGTTACAACCGATTCTACAGCCACATTCTGAAGAAAGTCTCCGTCTGAGTATCAGCATCTCAAGCCCAGAGGTAAAAGTCATTAAACATGAGCTTAATCATGTAGTCATGTCTCCATTCAGCACTCCACTCAACCCTGTTCACTTATACATGGGTGGAGGAATAATCCCCGATTTACATTTCTGGCATTTGGTAGACACCCTTATCCAGAGTGACTAACATTTATCTCATTTATACAGCTGAGCAGTTGAGGGTTAAGGGCCTTGCTCAGGGGCCCAACAGTGGCAGCTTGGTGGTGGTGGGGCTTGAACCCCCAACCTACTATTCAGTAACCCAACACCTTAACCACTGAGCCACCCCATTTATCTCCGTTATACAACTGAGCAGTTGAGGGTTAAGGGATTTGCTCAGAGGCCCAACAGTGGTGCTGGGATTTGAACTCATGACCTTCTGATCAGTAGTCCTGAGCATTGTGGGCATTTTGACAGCTGAATTGATTCAACGTGTATCTAATTACAAAAATGTGATTTAAAAAAAAAACATTAGAAAAGCAGACTTTACTAGCATTTGGACATCTTTAGGTAGATTTACCAATGTCTTTTGTTATACTGGCTCTTAACCTGATGTGATTTGAAAGAAAGTCAAGGCAAAGTAACCTAAAAAAAAAAACTAACCTTCCACACACATGAGTGTATCATCACTTATAATCAATGATTTCCAAGGTCTACTGCAAATCCTTTCGAGTTCATTTGTTTAAACATAATTATAAGCCATCCAGCAGTGGCCTCGGTTCTGCCTTAGTGGCTCTCGTCTTCCGAAACCTGTCATCCTGCGGGACCTTGAGCGAGGCCCTTAACCCTCATGTAAAACAGACGTTACGTCTCTTTTGTCCAACTTGCGTTCGGGATTTTTGTGCCTAGCCACAAGTATTTTGGCCTTCTAACGAATAATACGGCCGCGCACACGATGTGGCACAAAATCTGGACTTCATACACTTTTCTGTCGTTAAAGTGATTTAGAGCGATTTCAGATGAATGGAACTAATTATACCTTGTTCACTTGTGTTTGGTTGTGATAGTTTCCAGACATAATATGTTAACAAATGATGTCTGCAATCAAGGCCAGGAATTTAGGTGAACATTCACTGGGCTCAATCTGGTTTGCTGTTCGGGTGGATTTTTACAAAAAATACGCTGCTCTTTTAGCAGTAATGGGTTCTTAAATGAGGCGACGTCTTGAATTCGTAACGTATATGCACGCAAAGCAGAAAGGGCTCGTGTTCAAATGGATCGATCATATAGCATTAACTGTAATTAATGAATAATTCTTCAATGACTTTAGAAATACTTAAAAATATATACATGAACGATCATTCCCTTCTCACATCTCCAAATCAGCCCTATAATCCAGACAGAATGGGTAGCCCTGGTGGTCATATACAGTAGCTCTTGACAAACTTTTCTTCTTCTTCTTCTGTTCTATTTTTCCACCAATTTTTGGCCAGAGATCTCATATACTTATACTTCACTGAACCATGTGACACTTGGTCAGGTTGCAGCCCTGCATCTGATACAGAATGTATGGTTTGCATCCACAGGTGTGTGCTGTCCTTCGTGCTAGTGCCCCCCCCGATATGTGGTAGGCTCAAAGCACTTTTTGGGTAATACTGAAATCCATTTTTAGCGCTGTCGCCTCACAGCAAGAAGGACCCGGGTTCGATCCCCGGGTGGGGCGACCTGGGAAATTTCTGTGTGGA
>JAOVYV010000034.1:6742183-6753355 GCA_025674545.1 Hassar affinis | reverse complement strand
CTGTCTTGGTCACAGATGCGCCAGCAAGACATGCACCAACAATTTGTCCTCTTTTGAACTCTGGTATGTCACCCATAGTGTTGTGTGCATTGCAATATTTTGAGCAAACCTGTGCTCTTACCCTGCTAATTGAATCTCCACACTCTGCTCCTACTGGTGCAATGTGCAATTAATGAAGCAACCAGGCTGGTCCAATTTAGCCATGAAACCTCCCACACTAAAATTACAGGTGTTTCAGTTTCACTGTCTAACCCCTATATATATATATATATATATATATGGTTTATATGGTTCAAATGTAAATATTAGGGGCTGGGCTTCTGGAGACTTCCGATTAGAGTGTGGATTAGACATTAGAGCCTGAACCTTGGTCCAGATGAAACTGGTTTAAAAAAGGCTAGATCAGTTAAAGTTTGCATGTATGGTACAGAGTTTTAGATAACCATGTAGATGCAGGATATAACAATGACCTTCCAAATAGCCTGTGGAGTGTGTGTGGTGCATGTAGCTTTCGTGTCCTGTGTCTGTCTGGCCTCCTCGTAACTCCTCCTGAGCATCTTTTCTAGTAATTCTAGATCTGTACCTGATCATAGAGACTGCTTCCAGCTGCCTTGTAACTATATATCCATGTCCCTGCAGCAGTCCATTAACTTTGATGATCTAACAGGAATTATCTTGGCACTGGTGTGCCATGAAGAGAGCAGCGTGGTTGTAGTAGTTTTATCATCTTACAGAACATTATATTGTATTAATAAGACTACTATTTCAGTAATGGTTTTTGTATACTGTTTTGGGTATTGTGCAGGGTTTTAGTTTTAAGAACTATGGTAGTTCATGATGATGATTTCTAAGCAAATGGGAATATGTTTTATCCCGAGGCACAGACATCTATTTTGAGCACTGTTGTTATGCCAACCAGCGTACAAAGATGGTCTGCAGAATCTGATATTGCTTTGTTCCACAGAGTGAAGGGAGCTAATGTAAACCATTATCAGCTTTTTGGCTGGACTGTAGTCTTATCAAATCCTATTAGGAAAGATGTGTCCATTTTAGACTCTAATAATACTACTTATTTTGCCATTCCAAATCCAAAGCAGGCTTTACAGAGATCACAGAATTAATATTTGTAAGACAGATATACACGTAAGAACATGCTTGCTGTGTCAAAGCCGTGTCTTATATACCATCACGTATGTAATTGTCCCCACAGAATGTTTATAGAATAGATTTCTCACAACCCCATCTAAACTTTAGGTTAAAACATTGAACAGTAAGGCCTCTGATTGGCTGCCTTTTGTACGTTTGAGCTGACTCAAGAATGAGATTTCTTGTATTGCTATGCTTGTTAGATTTTTAGGCAGACCCCTGTTTCCCATCATGCAGTGATATGTAATAGTTCTAGACATGTTTCTAAGTACAGTATGTTTAGTGAATTTCTTTCAGAGATGATAATAGAGATGAACATTAATCTGGGGAAAAATCTTTTCCAAGGCAAACAAATCCTAGTGTACTTTGTTCATACACATTTTTAGCCAAAAAAACCCCCACTAACAGATTAGTGTGTCCTGTATAATTCTGTTTTTTTCCGTCTATCTTGTTCTGTCTTCCTTGTTGCCTGAACAGCTGGGGGGTTGTTTTATTTGCGTGCATTTAAATCTGCAGCTTCTTTCTGTGACCTTGCCTCACAATAGGACTCCACCCACCCCTTCGTTCCTACAGAGCTCCACTTTATCATCTTCTTCCACACACAGTTGTTGTTGTGCCCCCCAACCCCCTTTTCCCGGGAAAAAAAAAAAAGTAGTCTGCCCACCCCCCATTTGAGCTTGTGCATCTTTTAAGCGAACATTCCCAAGGGAAGACTGTGGCTAATGGAGCCTCACAGATCTCCATTGTCAGTCTACGTGTACGTCTGGGTCAGACTGAGAGCGCACACAGCCCTCACACGTACACGCATGCGGACTCGGCTTTCACTCACAAAAAAGAGGCTTGTGTCGTCTGCACCGAAGCCGCACTCCAGGAATCAAAGTTCATTCCCGTGGGAAACGATGGTGAAACAGTGGGTCAATAAAGACCCGTGCAGCCAATAGCACCTTATCATCATCATCATCATCATCATCATCATCGACAGAAACACTTGCACTTGAGGAGAAAATATATATAAAATATATATTTTTAAAATATTTTTTTTTGTATTCTTATAGGGTGCAAGTCTTGAATTTCAATATAGTGTAGTACAGATCTGCAGCACATTGTTGATATTGCATATATTATTTCATATATTAAGGTCAGAAGAAAAAGAAAAGGTAAACTGTGTGTAATGAGGTGTACAATTTTATGTGAAGATGTTGATATTAAGTACTTGAGTACATGTTTTGTTCAGCTCAGAGCAAGGGAGTATCTGTTGGAAATGATTATTAAGGTGTGGTATTATTAAGGTGTAGCAATTTGGACACATATCATATTACCTAAAGCCAGAGATGGGAAGAAGTAAAGAATGGGAAATTGGTAAACCTGAGGTATTTAAAAAATAGGTATTATTTAGTCTTAGTATTTTTGAGAGCAGTATTCGGGTATGTCTTTGGAAAGAGATAGCATATTAAGCCTGAGACAGCGTATTAAAGAAAGGTGATAAGTGCTTTGGTTTCCACATACGTACAGGATGCAGCGAGGTGTGCATGTGCGATAGACTGTAGGCTGGCGCATACAGAGGAACCAAATCCAAGAATACAACACAGAATACACAACCTGAATTCATATTCACTCTATAGATTTTCACCACCATCCCTCCCTCCAGCTTTGCTTCTTTTTGTCCACTCGGTCATTTCTCTCTACACATCCTTCACATTTTAGACTCTCCAGTCAATTTAGCCACTGCATATATTATATAGCACGGTGTAGTACCGAGGTGACTATGCATCACAGTAGCCGATTCTATATTTTGTATATGTCTTTTGTGTTGGTTTGTGTCTCTTTGTGGTTGTTCCTGTTGCCCCCCACCCCCCAAGAGAGGTGACGTTCACAGAGCTAAAGGCACTGTTCACAGAACCAGGAGCAGAGACGAATTGTGGGCGTGTTAACGTTTTGAGCATCTGAACACTAAGAGAAGGAACGCTTGCGCTTCAAGAGCGACATCTAGTGGTCTGAGAGTCATAATGGTGTCAGAAACAAAGCAACACAAAGACGAGCGGTGAAACGTGCGCGTGTTATGTGTATACATAGCGGTAATTTTATCAGCAACAGTTTAATTTAAAAGAAGAAATATTTACATGAATTTTAGAATATCGGGATACAGAACTTCAGTACGTCCCCTTCTTGGCCTGTATGACAGTGTGCACTCGATTCGACCCAGATGCCAAAACCTGAGGCTCCATGTTAGAGCTATTCTCTCAGAGTGTCATCTGAACATGTGCTTCAATAGAAGAGATGAGACTCACGGATTTGTACAAATTATGTAACATAGCCAGCATAATTCAATTTAAACATAACGATCCTGTTGCATTGCAGACAGGCATTGTATACATACTGCATCTGAAGCTTTAAGGTCCAGCATTTGCTGTCTCCTCACCGAGGCATTGAACTGTCTGCCAGTAGACATCAAACATACTTCTACTGTAGTCACTCTTTAATGAAAGCTCAAAACTTATTTTTATGTTACAGTTGAAACCATTTTACACACCGTGTGTGTGTGCGTGTGTGTGTGCAATTTGTGCGTTTATAAATTGTGCTTTCTAAATCAAATGTACTTTATGTTTTACTTACTCCGCCTTCCCATTCTTTCCCTGTCTCAACTTGCTAGCTGTGACGAGTACGTCACTCAGCTGGACGAAATGCAGAGGCAGCTGGCGGCAGCTGAGGATGAGAAGAAGACCCTGAACTCACTCCTCCGCATGGCCATCCAGCAGAAGCTGGCCCTGACGCAGCGCCTAGAAGATCTCGAGTTCGACCACGAGCAGTCGCGCCGGGGCGGAGCCAACAGCAGGACCAAGTCGGCATCATCCCGAGCCAAGGCTCACAACACCGCGCAGTCACATGTAAGTCCACCCCTCACTGGCACCTGCGGGGGTCGCGGCGAGCCCAACGGCCTCCTGGGAACGCCGGTTGTGTTCTGCAGCGAAAAGTACAAGATCTACTGCGACTAAAAGCTTTTTTAAAAAGCTTTATCGTGTGTACAAAGCCCCACTCACATGTGCTCTCTCGCTCGCTGTTTTGCTGTACGGTGTGTATCTTTATGCCTTATAGGTTATGCATACCAGTGTGATAGTAGCTAGGTGAAAGATGGCTGCCATTCGTGTGTGTTTTGCAGACGGAAAAGCCGGTCTGCTTCCTTCTGTCCTCACGGTGCTGTATGTTAAGTGGCAGCTCCTTATGGGAGTGTTTGCTAGCACACACACACACGTGGTAATGCGATGGCGTCGTGTCGTGGTCATGATGTATACCTAGCTGCCATCTGCACCTTGGTAGAAATCCTTCCCTGTTTTTCCCTTTTCTCTAACACATTTTCCTACCCTTGTATTCTTTCCCTCTCTCTCTCTCTCTCCTGCCTCAGAAAACCATTCTTTGAACCCGGCAGCCCGTTGTCTAATCAGGTGACTAATGTTTACATTGTGTATATATATGAACATTTTAATATGCAATTCCCCTACTTCTGTCAGTAGGGGAGGACCCCACTGGTGTTCTAAAGTGAAAACAAAACAACGGGTTACTGAAAATTTAGGAGCGTTTTCTGCTCTGTCTTGATGAATTGGAGGTAGGCAGGAGCGGGATGGTATTACGTATATTTTTTTTTTTCCAAAATGGCGAGCTTTTGGCCAAGATCCAGATAGCTAATTGTTTGCATGCAATTTGCTAGATACTTGGCTACAGAAAATGTGTATACTACATAGTGTCCTAGGTTCTGTCTCCACCTCGAGCACACCTTTAAACAGGGCTCTACATGAGGGGATATCTATTACAGAAGAGCGTTTCCTCTCTCTCCATGCAGTAGATCCGGGCCCCAAACACGCATAGCCAAACTCGCATAGCCATACAACCCAGAGCATAAAGGAGGAGGGGAAAATCAGCTCACTCCCTCAAATTCAAGTGCACTTCTGCTAGGGGACTCAGGTTCCACATTTTGCTACACAAAAAAGCAAGATTTTGATCTGATTGGTGAAAAGGAGAAATAATATTACTACTGCTAATAATAATACTACTAATAATAACAAATACAATTGATTGGTGATGATGCAAGCGAAAAAAGAGCACAACACACACGTCATTACGATGCCGAGTGATTAAGGAAGAGTGACAGCAAACATCACCACAGTAAAGTGCCTGTCTTCTGCTTTCTATTGGCTACTGTCCATTTCTCAGTGTAAAGCCCTGTCCTTTGTGTTTGAAAGCTAGCGCTGATCTCTGTCGCCGTTCGGGCTCAGCCCGGTGCTTGCGTGCACGAGTGAATCCTCTCGTCTCAGCTTCTCCTAACGCCGCCAGGTAACCCTCCCGTAGCACTGTCATATCGTGATGCTCGCTCCTCTCACACGAGCTTCAGGAACGCTCTGAAGTCACGCGTCGAGGAGACGAACGAGCCGTGTTAGTCATGCACAAGCTGAATATTTCCACCGTACTTCGTCATAAGTAGTTTTGTACAATAAACACAATAAAGCTTTAAAATAGCAAGTAAATACTAGGGAAAGAAAAAAACAATGCGTGGGGCTTGTAGTTATCTTCAACTTATGCTGGCGATGAAAACCTTTTTTCTTTTTAGCTTTATTAGCCTAAAAGCAGGGTTGAGGACGGACGAGGGAAAAGTAAAACGATTTGGTATTATATAGCCGTACAGAAATATTATTCAGGTAAAATAAAAACCTTCCCAGGCCAGCTTCCTCCTAACCAGAGGAAGTGTATGTGTGTGCGTGTGTGTGTGTATGTGTGCACGAATCTGTGGAAGAGGCGAAGACCTCAGTCCTCAACTCTGCTTCTGCCTGTGCTGCATTTAAAGCCCTCGTTAGGCCTTTAGATAACGTACTGTATTGACGAGACGCAAAGCTATCGCTCTCATCTTGCTCACACACTCATCATTGCTTGGGTCTGACCACTCTTTTCTGTTCCTTCATGCATCCTGTAAGTAAACGCTTCAGTGAAGGCTTAAGATGTGTCAGAGTGTTAGACTTTTTTTTTTTTTTTTATGATACAAGCAGCGATTAGGTACCTGAGAGAAACTGGTTAATCATTCTTACACACTCAGAGTTTATTGGAATGACGATTCTGCAAATGAATCCTCACATCTAACCGGATGTAGTGTTCTGATTATTAACGGTGTGTCGTTAACGGTTCGCGTCTGAGGAACTCCTGAATACAGCTCTGGTTCCTCGATGACCGGCACCACGTTAAAACGCACGCCCGGGCTTCCTACTAACACGCACGTGACTTGGGCGATGCTTTACCGCCTTTCGAGGATGTTATAGGTGGAGTTTTAACAGGAAATGGCCGGGGTTTTAATACTTGTGAGCCAGTGGCTTTCCTTCACTCGCTATTTTTCCAAACTAACCCAACAAACGGCGGCTTTGTTTGTTTTGCGGTGACTAACCCGCCAACACTCTGCTTGCTGCTGTTACTTCATCAGGACTTTCCTCATTTGATCTTCTGGCAGCATGCCTCTAATCGATTCATTTAAAACGCTAAAATTAAAATTCAGCATTGTAATATTTCTTTCTTTTTTTTTTTTCTTCCTTCTTCTTTATTTTGCAGTAAAGTTCAGCCGCTAGTTGAGCCGGGAAGCCGCCATTCCATCATGCTGACAAATTCATTCTGCTTTTAGCCCAAAGGAAATCCACTGGAAGACAAAAATATCTGATTTTATCTTTTTTTTTTTTAACCATTTATGTAAATTAATATATTAATTCTGAAAAGAAATGTTGGACACATGAGTACGAAATAACTCTACCATGGTTAAAAATGGTATCATTACCATTGGTATCAATGGTATCATTACCATGGTTAAAAATGGTATCATTACCATTGGTATCAATGGTACCATTACTTTTTTTTTTTTTTCAAATAGGAAGCCCGAGCTCACAAATAATTAAACTCCGCCTACAAGATTCTGACTCACCCTAAATAACAGAAACGAATAAAAGCAAAGGTGTTAAACTATCCTACGAGTAGTTACCTTTTATTTTGTAAACTGTGCACTTTTAATATAGGTATATTGCTTTCGTTATTAATCTAGGGTTAGGTTTGTAGTGCTCTGGTTTGTGAGTCAGTTCAACTATACTCTGTATTACACATATATAGATTTTTTTTTTTTCATATATGCACTCTGTATGCAAAGAACAGAGATCAACTCACATATCCAAATCTACTCGCACTGCAAACCAGTCCTATTGTATTCTGTGAAATGAATCCGTAAACATTTTATCATTTATATTTTTTATAATCACTCGATCGTTTAAAAATGTTATGTCGTTTTTACTTTTTTTTTTTTCTCTCTCTTTTTTTTTTCATGTTCGTTCTACTGCCATATTCTAAAACTAAATCCCGGGTGGTCAGATGCTGGGCTTTTTTTTGTCTATTTATTATTCTTAGGAATAGTTCAAAGTGAACATGGAGAAACTTGATGCTATTTTTTGGCTTAACACAGTAAAGCACGTTTTAGAAAGAACCAAATGGAACACTTTTGGTCTTCTAAGCGCCGCCTTACTCGAGCTTTCTAAGGATCGCCGATTTCACGAATTCTCTGCAAAGCGTAAAAATGAATTCCAAATTGGAATGGTCTCATTCTCTCTTTATTTATCGTGCCAAGTCTCGGTACACCGTTTTACATTTGATACGAGGAAAAGGAAAAAAGAAAAGCAGAACGGAGATCAGAAAGAAGAGAATCGCTCCTCGGGTGGGATTTTTGAATTGCGCCTACTTTCATGCCCTCCATTTGAGTTGATTTTTTTTTTTTTTTTTTTTTTTTTTTGCGCTCTTTGTTCTGACCAGTAGTGCCTTTGATTGTTTGAAGAGAGAATTATAGTCTAGGTTTTAGTTTTTCTAGTTGTTTCCCTCTCCTGAAGGCAAGAGGATTGACCAGGATTTCTTCCTTCAGAGGATGCTTAGAAGCAGCAATAAGTGCAAATGACACACAATCAGTTTTTGCGAGCGTGTGCTTTGTTAGACATTAGGTAAAAGAGATTGCAGGGAATTCGTGAGATCGGTGACCCCGTTAGCAAATTCAGGGGTTTTAGCAAAAGGTCTTTTTTTTTTTTTTAAATCAAGTAATGGGAATTAGAATTAATCCTATTTGCTTCATAATGAACAACATAAAGGACAGACACTACACATTTGTGTGGTGTTTGCAGGTGGAGACTGGTGTATCTATAGCTTTGTTTGGTGGAGGTGAACGTGGTATTGATAGTATTGTTGACAAGTGAGTGAACTCGTGTCCTCTTTTTGTCTGATTTCTGTTTTTTTTTCTTTTTTTTATCTTTTTTTTTCTTTTAACATATTCCTTAAACATTGTGATTTCAGGAAACAGAAAACGTTTTGCATCAACAAGCTTGAATAGTGCCATGAAAGTCACAATTGGTTTGTTGAGGCATAAAATAACCCAATTAATATGTTTGGGGAAAAGGAAAAAAAAAAAAAAGGTCAATTAAGTGCAATTCAGACTGCTGATTTACAAAGCAAATGAGCTTTTCTGTTTGCTGGAAGCGATAGTGTTGTGTTATTCAGCTAGCTGATAACTTTATACCCTCATATTATGTTCAGTATTGATCCGCGAGGAGCGTTTGATACCTTTATATAAAATAATGACTCGGTATTTATTTGAAACATTTTACAGTACTGTTATCAAAATAATGTGCATTATGATCGATCAGTGGTGGCAAATGTCATATGCATGTAATCCTGCAGCCATGGGACTTTTACACAGAACGGAAAACAAACCCCGCTTGAAACGGGTCCCAAATGAAAAGGAATTAAAAAAAAGACTTAAATTGAGAAAAGAAATGCGTTTAGATATTAAGAAGTGATGTATTACCGCTGAACTAACCCAGAAAAAGTGTTGTTTTGTTTTCCTTAGAGGGATACTCGTCTGTGTAAAGGTAGTCATGCTGGTTAAAAAAAAAATCAATAAAAAGGACTTAAAACGTCTGTCCGTTTCCTGGTTTTATTTCCCTGGTTCCTGTTTATGGTTTGGAGAGATTCAGAGTTCTGGGATTGGTTCAAATCGGGCGTCCATTGTACAAGCACCGCCCACCTTTTGTTTCCAGGCCGCACAGACAGGGGGTTTCCCAGAGGCAGATGGTGACCTCATCGTTACACGCACACAGGGGCGGAAAAAAAAAAAACGAAGCCCTCGTGGTTTAAACAATGGATTATGCATTGGGAGCTTGATCACTTCCAGAATTGGTTGCACGTTTCCCAGTTTCAGAAGGTTTTAAGGCGTGAGGAGTTGGATTTGGGGTGAATGCATAAAGATTCTAATCTGGTCAGCAAAGTAGTTGCAGGGAATGGATTTCTTGGATATTACATATGAACAATGGGTATTATACTGTGCCATGTAGTGTAGCTTTAAAGCTGTACTCTAAAAAAGTCCATATCCACATTTCCAGGTGTAAGATGCACAAAAATATAAGGATACAAACCCAGCAACAAGAAAAGGGACAGTTTAGTATTATTTTTCTGACAGTCTACAGGCTTGGCTGCAGTTCTAACACCAGTTTTAGGGAGCCATCAGTAAGATTTCATTCTTCATTAAGGCAAAACCTTTGCTTGACAAAAAAAATACAGCTTGTGCTTGTTTTTACTACCCCATTGTATTTCAGGTTGAAAGTTCATGCCAAAAGTCTAGCAGTGTTTACTTCCTACGCTCTCACTTCCTGTGATACTTAGGGGACATGTACAGTACATACAGATATGGAAGAAATGACATGTAGTGCTCAAGTCAGTTCAAATCCAACTGAGCATGCATTCTACATGATGAAGGTAAATCTGAAGGTAAAATGCCGCAAGTACAAACAGGAAGTGGAGGCATCTGCGGTAAAGGTAGGGAAGAGAATCGCCAAGGGAACAAACCCAGTGTCTGATGTCTGTGGGTTTCAGACTTCGGGCAGGATTGGCTATGGTTATGTTGGTTTGTCCTCATTATAAACAATGCTGGATATAAATACACTCGAATTAAGCTGAGCTCATATGCAGAATTTCATTTCTCCAAAATGCTGCGCAAGACGGCAGTGTTCCAATAATTATGGGCTTGACTGCATGCATGTTTAGGTTCCCTCACTGACTGTCAGAAATTGTAGATAGTGAAATGTGTGGGGTTTTTTTCATAAAGCTCCTAATAGTTTCTAAATACTCATTACATTTACATTTATGGCATTTGGCAGACACCCTTATCCAGAGTGACTTACATTTATCTCATTTATAGAACTGAGCAGTAGAGGGTTAAGGGCCTTGCTCAGGGGCCCAACAGTGGCAGCTTGGTGGTGCTGGGGCTTCAACCCCCAACCTTCTATTCTGTAACCCAACACCTTAACCACTGAGCCACCCCTGCCCTAGACCAGTAAGGCATGGGTCCTAAAGATAAATATTGTATTCTATGTATTTATATGTAATATAGAAGCATTAAGGCATTACACTGAGAACTAATTTGAGTTTTGTACACATAGTTCTTGAATCCGAGTTCTGCAGATTAAGCAGGATTCTTCACGCGAACATCTAAAAACTCCCCAATTTTTTATGCATTACATCATGCATCTCCTCCCTATAATAAAGGGCCTTTTGAGTTCTTTCCCTTCAGATCGCTGAAGCTAAACCATGCCTCTAAAAGAGTGTACTCTAAAAAAAAAAAGAATAAAGTTTTGTGTGTTGTTAAGTTTATCATGTCATATGATGGTCAGCATACGTGGAGCCTGGGGCTCTGGGTGTATTACTACACGCACTGAACACCGCTAAAACCCATGCGACGCAATAAAACCATGACAAGCAAACAAAGTCATGAATCATTCATTTCAGTACATGTTCTTGAAGCAGATTTTCAAACAGCCACTCCTGGGTATTGTCTGGCAAACTCTGAAACATATACACACTGTATACACTGGACGGCCACAAGTTTGTGGACTCCTGACTGCCATACAGGGGTTAGACAATGAAACTGAAACACCTGTCATTTTAGTGTGGGAGGTTTCATGGCTAAATTGGACCAGC
>JAOVYV010000034.1:6673472-6686418 GCA_025674545.1 Hassar affinis | reverse complement strand
AGGAGGTCCTACACCATACTAATAAATTATTGTGGTCTAAAATGACAGGTGTTTCAGTTTCATTGTCTAACCCCTGTCTTGTCTTTGTAGTGTATTCAATTGAATATGTGTTGGAAAGGATTTGCAAATCATCATATTCTTTTTTTTTTTTTTTTTTATTGTTTTACAGTGTCCCAACTTCATTGGAATTGGGGTTGTGTGTTAATGGCAGAAAAATGATTATTATTTCATTAATTTTGGTCTGAATAGGGAACAGACTGTGCTATTCTCTCAGTAGTGAAATCCTTGCAACTGTTTTGCTTTAGTATTTTTTTTAAATGTGTTTGATTTATATTCAGCATTTCTGTAATGCAGGGGATTGCCATTTTTTTTGTTGTGGTTGGATATAGTCATATTCACTGATCAGGCATAACATTAAGACCACCTCCTTTTCTCTACATTGTGCATGTTCTTAGTTCCACTTACCATATAGCTGGACTTTGTACTTCTACAATTACAGTCTGTAGTCCATCTGTTTCTCTACACACTCTGTTAGTCCCCTTTACTCTATTCTCTAATGCCCAGGACCCCTACAGGACCAGCACAGTTCAGGTACTATTTGGGATCTGTAAAACTAGGTTCCAAAGTTTTAATATAATTCCCAGTCCGTCATTACCAGGGAAGTGGAACCTTCACCATGTCCTTCTGGTTCTTCTGTCACATTAGTTTATGCTGCTCCATGCACCTGAGAAAGTAAAATTAGAATACTCTGTACAGACAATGCAAGTAGGTCTAAAAACAAAAAGCAGGTTGTAAGCCGAGCCGTCTTATCTTAGCTTGCCGATAAACAAGTCCTGAAAAAAAAACTTGCGCATTCCTTTGTGTGTAAACATGCTTAAATTCCAAGAAAGTCTGTCAGTTATTTCTCTTTATGTAAATACTGCTATAAATTTAGGCTTCTTAAAAACCTACAGTATGTATGTGTGGGTGGGTGTGTGGAAAAATCAAATTTTCCAGTGAAGAAATTGGCCAACACAGATTTCCTAAACTTGACTTCACATGCTTTGCCCACATATTTGTGATAGTCATCTCTAGTTTTTTCTGCTCTTTGTTTGTCATTTGAACGGTTACTTCCGTGTGGAGGCCCACTGTTGGTTCAGAACCCACTGTTAAGACCTCACAGAGTGGGGTAAATGTTTCTGCATCAGGATTTCAATATTTAAAGGTTTGGGTCTCTATCTATATCTTTTTATTGGCTTCCATTTTCAGCACTAATTGACTGTAATACCTTAAGTGAATGCAACTGAATACTGCTGCTTTTTGAAACAAAATGTGTTTAGTATGTGTGTTCAAACCGAGTGCAGCATGATTCTATTTTCAGCTCATCTACTTTTGTCACTCTGGGGTGCTCCATTCACTTTAGAAAATGTTCACTTCAATTTTAAGCATCTATCCTTTTTTTTCCCCCTTTTGTTTTAATTACCTACATTGCAAAAGTATGTATGTATGTACTTTAATTATCTCATCTTTGTTCTTTTCGACTTATTCTGTCAGGTCGAATCCGGTTTCTTTCACGAGAGTGACGCAAAGATAGTCGGTAAGTCAATCCGGGACAGAGTGGCGTTGATTAAGTGGCGAAGAGAACGCACCGTGTCCTCGGCCATGCAGAGTAGCACGCCTCAGACGATACAAGCCCAGGTACCCCTTGGCTCTGTGCCCACTGTGTGTGAGCCCATTGGCACGTTAGAGCCTGAAGAAACAGAAACAGACCAGCATGCCAACCTTACCCAGCTGAGCAGCAGCACTACCTCTACTACATGTGAGTTTGTTTGGCAGTTTCATCTTTTTGCAGGACATAAAGGGTATTTAAACGTTTATTCACTTTATGGCTCTCTCCTTCTTCCTCTTTCTGTCTAGCTGACAGTGGTATTGGCTCTATCATCTATTCTGACTCCCACAGCAGCAGCTTGCATAGTGTCATTTACCCGTCACTGCAGGACCCCGTTTCCACAGCAGTGCAGCAGGTTTGTATCGCTGCTTTTGCAAGGTTATTTTTAGACACTTATCTGAGACCCCTGTTTGTAATGAAGTATTATAAAAACCAGATTCTAAAACAATTAATAAAATTCAAGAAACACTATAGGCCAATGAATTCCTCTTTTTTTCTTATATTTATATTTCTTAAAATGTATAATATACAATAATAATAATGCAATATATGATGTTGTACACCTTTTCTCTAGTACATGATTTAGCTTTCTCCATGTATTGAAATTTAGATATATTGCATTTTTTGCAAGTCATACACACACAGCAATATTATTCGTTATTTTTTTTGCCTCCCTCACATGTGTTTTGTGTCTTTCATGCTATGTGGTGATAGTGTCATGTGCCTGGTCATTTTTTGACACCACATGACAATGAATTTCAAGTGTGGCCTTGCTTCCATGGAACTGGGTGTAAAGTAGGTTTCCGTCGACAAAGCACTACAGTGATCGACACACTTAGAGACCATTCACGTATCCAGTCAGTTCTTCAGCCAGTAAGTCCGGACTCCAGCCAATCACCTCAGCTGGAATTGAAGGAGATAAAGAGGAGTGATTCTTTGACGCCGAAATTGTTGCTTTCTCCATTACCATTTGATACTCGACGCCATAGTGACTCATCAGTGTTGCTTTCTCCTGAGGCAGAGTTGGACGACCCTCTATCGAAGTCCTGGGGGTGTAGATATTGTCTAAATCATGCCCCTCTCATACCACATCCCTTGTGCACAGGATGTCTGTCACATCTCCTATCCTGGAGTAGGATAGGAAAAAGCCACAACCCATGTGCTTCAGTCCCCACCTCGTGTATATGTGCTGGCCAAACTGTATCTCCACCTGGACTCCAACTTGGAATAAGTGGACAAAAAGGCTCCATCAGAGGAAACTCTGACCTGTCAAGGCTTAACAAATCCCTGGAAAACATCACAGGCCATAAACATGTCCCAAATCCTGCCTTATTAAGAGTCCCATCAGTGATGTCTGAAACGGGGCCGTCTCGGTCTGTGCACAGCCACGGGGACGAGAATGACTTGACAGAATCTCTGAATGCTGAGCAGATGCCAAAGCCAACAGTACACCGCAGAGCGAGTGTGTGCATGGGTGACCATACTTTCACATACCCGGTAGGTTGGACAGCTGACATACTTTTACCGTATGTGGTTAAAGTGGGCACTATGCTGCTACAGAAGGAAACACTGCTCCTGGTGCTTTTAGAGGGTTTTTGCATTCTTCCAACTCCCCTTTTTTTCTCCTTGTCTCTTGCATCCTGGGGCTGTTTGCATATCAGCTTTTACCCCTCTTTAACTCCAGTCCAGATCCCTACTTTATCTCTGCTTCTTTCCAAGGATGTTGCCAGCTTTAGGTAGTGCAGATACCTGCATTCTTCATTTGTCTAACATTCCTGACCTTCAGCTGCTTTCTCATGGAAAATAACTGACCAATCCCAGTGTGTCTTAAAATGCTAATCCCAACTTTTGAAAGTATCTCTTGCAACTTCCCTGTAATAGAGCTAGTGCTAGTGGTGGTTGATGCTTGCCTTCTAACCTCTAAACATTATTACATCTGTCATTTATCACTGTTGGATATGAGTCTGGGCCTTAGCTGCCTCTCATCATTTGATAATTTGGGTAAGAACTGAATAATTAAAAAGTAGGTGTCATTCTGTAAATGTTTTAGTATATGTGAGCGAGAAGATTTCTCTTTGTCCCTGCAGGTGCCTGGCCATCTGCTCCAACCCTCACAAAGTTATATGCCAGCTGTACCAAACGCCGTCCCTGCACAGCCTAGCTACGTGCCCGCAAGCCAGCCTGTGCAGCCGCAGACATACTCGTCACTGCCTTCCACAGCACAACAGCAAGCAACAATCATCCAACCGGTACATCCTATACCTGGACAAAGTATATCAACTCTACCCCAGATGTCAAATGTACAGAGCTGTCCTCTTATAAGACATTCTGGGCAACTAATTGCCCAGGCAAATGCCACTGCACCACAGAGCTACACTCCTGGGATGCCGCAACTTGCAAGTACACACATTTTACCATCCTTGCAGCAAGGTGAAGCAGGCCAGACATTGCCATCACTGCAGCAAGCCACCAATTTACTGCCTGATCAACAGTCTGCCAGTTCAACTGTGCAACATTTGACAAATATCCAGAATCTCCCGGCCTCGCAGTGCAGCGTGCAGCCCGTTTCAGCCTACGTAGCAGTACAGCATGCCTCCACGGTGCAGAGCTCTCAGGAAGCTCCAGCACTGCAGCTAAGCATGCAGGCGTCTCAGAGGGGAGCTTCCAGCCTGCAACATGACTCATCTGGAGCCACTCCGATGGTCCAAGAAGATCCTCTTCTGACTGGCCAAGCCACAACACAGGAAGGGCTTCATGCAGCTGGCATAATGGCTGCTGGAAAATCAGATTTCAAAGAATCTGCTATTCTAACCGCACCTTTACAAACAAGTCACATGATTGAAGTTATTTCCCAACCAGTAAGTTGAACATTTCTCTCTCTCTTTTTTTTTAATTAATTTATTTTTTTGTTAGAACTGCTCATCTGCAGTAAGACCATTATATGAGCCACCATCCCAGGCAATACAGCAGCTGAAAATGAAATATAGTTTATTACGGAGCATGTCATACAGGTCTAACAGTCTGAGTCCACTACCAAGGCCTGTTCGTTGAAGCCAAGACATTGTTTTGTAGCCTCTGCCTTGCCCTACTGGCTTCTTCTTGTATTCTGATTTTGGTCTATTTGGATCCATTTGGATCTTCTTCCAGACATTGGCAAAGTAGCTACACCTCCCAGTAACTTGTATGCGTAGTTGTTTGACCTGATGATCTTGGAATCTACAGATTAGGATTGGCTGAAAGAGACATCTCTGACTTGTGTAGATCTATAGTCATCTTTCTTAGATCTGCACTGAGCTCTTGAACTTGGTCAGTCCACTCAGTGTTCTTAAATAAACCCAGTTTTATGTGGGCACCGAGACGCTACCAGCTGTAGTCAGTAATGGTTAAGAGACATTTTGGAACTTTCAGAAGAACTGAATTAATAAGTGGGTGTATGCATATTTTTGACCCTGTATGTGTAGGTTGACCCTGTGTTGATTTCAGAACACACCAAAAATGTCTAAATTGTGCACCAAATTCTTGCTCTATTACAAATCTATGTTGTGCACTCGTTCTGCCTCAGAAAAGAACAGTTCAAGTGTACTTAGTGGCAGGTAACAGAAAGCCAGCAGGTGGTGAAAATAAGAAGAAAAAAAAAAGAGAAAAGGCATTGTTGCAATGTGCTGCAACTAGCTTTTTGTTTTTCTCCTATACCCATTTCTAAAGTATATGTCTGTATTTTTTTGGCATTTGAATTGAAACTCTCCTTCCTTGGTTTGATGGAACGTCATCCATGTTACCTATGCAGGCCCCCACTCCTCAGCAGGATTTGGTGCAGGTTTCTGCTGCTCAGCAATTGAAAATACATCAGACTTCCTTGCCACCAAAGCCAGCTCACCTCACGCAGGTAACCTTCAGCTATGTCAGATTATCAGTTTCATTCTGTAGTCCATCAGTTATGCAGTTATGTAACAGATACTGGAAATTGTATTCAATTGAATGTTTGTTTTGCATTTTTTTTTTTTTTTTAATTTGAGTTAACACGGGCAATTTTCTTTTTTTGTACATTTTATTGGTAGGTGTGTTTTTGTCTCCTGCTCCGGTTATCCTCATTGAACCCTGCCGGTTGTGTCAGAATTTCTCTTTCTGGTCATGATTTCTTTCCCTCTTACTTTCCTTTTTCTGCACAGTCATCCCTCACTCCACTCTATCTCTCCACTGGCCAACCTGTGCCTACCCCTCCCTCCGTTTCACCGGGGCTTGACTCACAGATGGATGGCTCTGTGCCAACACCCCACCCACTTCTACCCTCTGCTTCCTCTGCACCAACGCAGTGTTCCCAACAGGCCTGTGCTCCTCCTGTGTTCACAACGATAATACCCACGATACAGTGCTCCCAACTGGGCTACAGTATGGCTCCCCAGCAAAGTGCAAGCTCCATGGCCGCACCTACTTTGCATCCCCTCATGCAGACTATTTCCCCAGTTTACCCAACCCAAATAACTTCACCAAACACTGGCTGCCTGTCTGCAGGAGCACCTTCCATCTTTCAGGCTACTCAGGTAATGTGTGTGTGTGTGTGTGTGTGTGTGTGTGTGTGTGTCATGGGATTTAGAACTGCAAGGATCTGAGAATAATTCTGGCTGCAGTGCAGACTGTTTATCTTGGCAAATGTGCTCAATTTAGAATTCAGGCACTCTGAGTTAGCAAATGTTAGGCTAATCAATAAATCAGATGGCAAAAGCTGAAGTGGCATGACACCTCTCTGCAGTCTAGGCTGTTTGTGTTGAGTGCAATGATGGAAATGATCAGGAAAGCTTTACCATTTTACAGGTTTTGGATCATGCTTTTTTGGCTTTATGTTTTTTCTTCCCTTCAGGGAGATCCCAGCAGCAATAACCAGCCCCAAGTTGTGCTTCCAGCTCTGGCGAGCTCATGCCAGAGCTCTGTTCCAGTCCATGCCTCCCTGACCATTGCTGTTCCAGTCCATTCTTCTCAGACTGCTGTCACCGTGGCTCCACATGCTACTGCCATCCCTGGCCACCATGCGCAGACTGCACAGACTGGCCCTGTTGCCCAGCTGACTCCTGTTCCACAAAGCATTGTACCAGATCCTTTGTGCACTGGGGAGTCTCTGGATATGAACCAGGGACTTCAGGCGCCTGTAGTCGCCACTAAAATGACTCAGCAAACACAGCTCAGCACCAGCATCACGACTCCTCACATTCAGCAGGGCAGTGCCAGTGGAAGTGGAGCAAGCCAGCCAGCCTCTGAATTATTTGCTGAGGTTAGACAAAACGGTAGTCAAAAAGTAAAAAAAAGTGTAGTCAATATATTTGTCTATGATCTCCTACTAAAAATGATTGCTTGCCCTTCTTCCGTGTGTTTGGATAAATGTTGCAGCCCTGCTGATTCTCTGATGCTTTTCCTCTCCTTTTCTTTTGTTTGCTCCCTCATTCTTATTTCTGTCTTCTCTCTTTCTCTCTCTTATTTGCTTGTAGGAGTGTGCAATAGATAAGCAGACAACAGCAGCTGCATATGACAGGTACAAAATCTCCAGCACAGCTAAAAAAAAAAAAAAAACCCAGCCTCCCTGATTTTTTTTTTCAACATTTTATAGTGTCACAAGCTAGAAATGGAATTAATAGGACGTGCTAATGAGGAATTACATCTCAACACATTTTGCCAGTAGCTTTTATCAAATTGGTTTCAGACCCCACAGGCTGTAGGTTGGACATCCCTGATGTAAAAAGAACATAAGTTACAAATATAGCTGCAATCAGCAATGAAGGGGCCAAGCAGCACACAGCAGGACAGAGTTGCCATGGCAACTGGAACAGATCATGTTAAAAGGATGGCTCTAAGCACTGATATCAAGTTTTATGCCAACTGACCAAAGATTGGGTGTAAGAGAAATATGAGCCCATGTCCTCTTTTGGATTTTTTTTTTTTTTTTTTGCCTTTGATTTGGTTGTAATGAATGAACACAATGGAAAAAAAATCAGAAATCCATCTGATAACTGTGGTGAAGCTTGGTTTGAATGTCATCTGTGCACAATTTGATGAAGACTGGAAAACAATTCTGATCTTCTGACTCAGCGGTGGCCATGTTAATTATGTTTACATGATCAGTTGTCATGTCTCATCTTTGGGATCTCCAAAGGAACCTCTTTATAAAGGATGTCAGTTTTCATTGGCTCTACTAAAAAATCTGATTTCATTGGCTCTACTAAATAATCTGATAACTTGTAAACTTGGTCTGAAAATCATCTTTGGAGCTGTAGTCCTACTATGATCATTCTCAAGCGATTTGGTTGAAATGTGCTTTGATTCCAAACTGATAGGCATTTATGTTATTTTTCTTTGTTTTTTTTTCTGGTATAGTGCCCCCATGTGGCCAAATTTTGGATCTTTAGATTCAGGATCAATGGTATAGGACTAATTTGCAAAAGTAGCTTTCAAAAAGCCATTATGGGTGAACAACGCTGGGACAAATGGTGCAAAAGTTATAAGCAAAAATGTACTTTAAAATTTGGCCTGTCGGTGGCACTACACAGATGGTTGTTTTGACCCCATATCTGATGTCTGAATATTTGGATTGTGTTCCACCAGTGTACCAAATGTGCTCAAAATCCACCAAGGGGTTCTATGGGCTGCCATAGACTCACATGGCAGAAAGTCGTATAATGATACTAATACCACTACTACTACTATTACTACTACTACTACTACTACTACTACTACAATTCAAACAATTACAATAGATGCGGTGCTTGGCCCCTAACATGTATCGCCACACTGAAATCCCTTTTCTGTCACAGTGTGACCTCGGATGCCACATCAGGAAAAGAAATGAGTGACGGGAACGAAGGAACGCATGGTGGGAGGAGCGAGTCGAGGGTCCGCAAACATCATCGCAAATCCTCCCGCACCCGTGTCCGCCAGGAGAAGACTGGCAAGCCAAAACTGAGCATGCTCAACGTGAGTCTGCATCAACCATCCAAACCTAAACTAGACATGTCCACATGCAAGCTCAACTTCATCCATAATATTCATTTGAATATACTGCTCAGTTACAGCTGCATATTGTGTGATAAGTTAGGATGGTTGTCCTCTGGCAGGATGTGGCTCATTATGTGGCAACAAAAGCTCCCCGAAGCTTACCCATATGTATATGTGTGCTTCTTCCATGTTGTGTTTTCAGCCATTCATGAAGGGAAAGATTGAGGTTTTTCTTTGCCATAACCAAATCTAGGCAACTCTTGTTGAAGCGCTTGGCAGCTGTGCTGTGGGGCAGCTGTGGATGCATAGTATGGGATTTTTATCATCAGTGGAGTTATAACGGTCAAACATGGAATTGAATTATGTGTTGACCAAGAAACATGTTAAACAAATCAACACTTATTTTAAATCTCCATTAAAGCTTTGCACACTCTTGGCAGCTTCTAAACCAGTTTAATGAAGGAACTTCATTACCAGGAGGTTTTTCTTAAAATTCCCAAACAGATCAAGTGCCTCTGCTTGTATGTACTTGGCTCTAATTTTAGCTATAGCTATTGTGAATTAGCTATAATTTTGCTTAATTTATTTTGGATATTTAAACATGATTAGTAGAATTGCTCAGTAGAATTATTGCATGATGGCATTATACTGTATATGGATTAAATGTGATAGGTGGCCTAGTTTTAAGTGCTGATTTGGATAGCAAGGAACTGGACTATCTAGACTAGTCAGTACTAGTGAGTACTTGTATATGTGACAAGTAAAGGCTTTTAAGCTGTTTCTGTTATTCATAAATTCAACCTGCTGGAATTGGAATTGACTATACCATAGTACAAGGATTGGCTTTTAATTTTATTTAGCTTGAAGGGACTTTTTTTTATTGCATTCTATTGACTTAATACACATAAACGGGAGTTTGTAGTGGAAAACGAGCCATAATTACAAATCGCTGTATAAAGGTGCCTAGTTAGTAGCACTTCTCAACCGTTATAACCTGACCAGTAATGGCTAAAAGTAAGCATGCTCAAGGCAGATATTTACCCAAACTGTACACTGGGTAAGGGGGAATGATGCCAAGACCTAGTTTATTTATAAAATCTTATAAGTATTGATTTGAATTGAAGATTATTTCAACCAGTCATCATGCTGACTCTTGGTGTGCTGTAGGTCTGTAACACGGGTGACAAGATGGTGGAATGCCAGCTGGAGACTCACAACCACAAGATGGTCACTTTTAAGTTTGACCTCGATGGAGATGCTCCAGAGGAGATTGCCACATACATGGTAAGCTTATAGTGTATATTTCCTCCATGTACATATGCTTTCCTTGATTATGCTCACTATGCACTTTAACAGGAACATAAGTAACACCTGCTTGTATAATCAGCTAATCATATGAAGGCAGCAAAATGCATGAAATTATGCAGATACAGGTCAAGAGCTTCAGGTTCAGGCTCCCTTGAATGCGGAAAGTGTGTATCTCTGACTTTAACCGTGACATGGATGTTGGTCCCAGATGAGCTGGTTTCAGAACTGCTGATCTCCTGGGATTTTCACACACAACAATCTTTAGAGTTTACACAGAATGGTGAGGAAAAACAAAAAACATCGAGTGAGTGACGGTTCTGTGGGTGGAAATGACCTGCCGATAAGAGAGATCAGAGGAAACTTGGCAGGAAGGCTATGGTAACTCGTATCACTCTTTACAAACATGGTAAGCAGAAAACCTGCTAAGCATGCACAAAACATTGAGCCTTGAGGTGGATGGGCTACAACTACAGAAGACCATGTCACCATTCCTGTCAGCCATCAATAGGTATCTGAGTCTGCATGCAGAATCACCCAGGCTTCATCTGTCCATTTTGAGTGAGTCTGCCTCCACGGTGGTCTCAGATTTTTGTTCTTGGATGACTGGAATGGAACCTGACATGGTCCTGTGCTGTTGCAGTCCATCCACCTCAAGGTTTGTATGTTCTGGACGCTCTGAAATGCTTTTCAGGTGATCTTAGTAAAGTGGACAGTGAGTGTATATCTATGCATAATCATTATTGTAGTCAGTACACGTTTTAGATGAACACATTTTCCTTTTTTTCGCAGGTTGTGATGAGCTTTGGCGATGGGTTTTTTCACTGTTTGTAATTTTACTCTAGTCTTCCCTTCTGCTCTGCTAAAACAGAATCATCTCTGCATTGCATTTGTATCTGGCTCCTGTTTACTCCACTCTTTTTCCATATGAGAGAGGCATTTAAATATTACTTTGTCCTCAGCTCTGCTGTACAACAGTATAGCAGTATGACAGTATAGCATTATACAATGGTTGTAATTTACGTCAGACTTTCCCAGCCCTGTTCAATAACACCATTTAAATGTACCAGAAAAACTAAACCGGTACGTCATTGGTTGCATCCGCCAGTGTGTATATAAAGCAATAGACATCTGTGGAAGCTTCTAGAGCTGTTTCTGCCATAAGAACGGCATGTTATCACGATTTTGCGATTTTTCAACTCGGTTTAATAGTTGGAGCTGGTGAGACGGGTCATAGCATTTCAGAGGTAGAAGCAAAGTTTGGATTTTCACGTATGAGCATTTAAGGGTGTACTGTGACTACAAGACTTCCAGCAACTTACGACTTGCGTAAAAAGATTCTGCCTCAAGTAACATCAATGCTGGAGTATTAAAGGTTATACCAGTTTTTCTGGTACTTCAGTGTATATTAAAGCTTGGTTAAGATTAACGTTACTGTGATAGGCCCCTTGCAGTACCACTCCTGCCCATTGGGGCTGCAACACTTGGATCATTTTGTGATTTATTTTATGCCCGTGTTTCCTGATGAGTAAATTGTTCACCTGATCAGTTCATTTTCTTTTTGTGTGGTGCTTTTAATATTAGGCATTGTTACAGAAGGCTTTACAGTTATCCTGATTTATACCTACATCCCTTCTAGAGGTCCTTTTTTAATTATTTGTGTTGGATCTGGCCCTGTATACTGCAGCAAGTATACTGGAACTGGGGACGATATTTGCCGTTTGTACCTTCTGTTGGCCGCTGTTCAGAGGTTTTATGGACAAACGGTTGTCCGTTATGTTTAAGGACAGACCTGATGTTTGCCAATGATGTACCTAATGATGTATTCTCTAAATGGGTACATATTTGTCCACTAGGTTGAGAATGACTTCATCTTGCTGCTTGAGAAGGAGATGTTCATCGAGCAGCTGAAGGACATAGTTGAGAAGGCAGAGGACATCCTGAATGAAGACGCCGAGGGAGAGAAGTGCTCTGGTCATCTGTCACAGCCCCATCAGAATCTTAGAGGCGGTTCTGTATTTGAGGTGAGCCCTGAGCCACAAAGACATTTCATCAAAATGCAGAGACGTGATGAAAACGTGTCATGAATTTCGAATTAATTATAATGTCCTGCATTCGTTCATTATATCTACCCTTCAGTTCAATAATATGTGTACAGGTGTAAAACTGTATACTCAGTATTTGTTTAGGATTATCAGTTTCCTTATACATTACGCTGTTAACTGTTCTCTGAGGGCCTAGAGGATGTCATCTGTCTGTGAGTGAGATTCATCACTTAATGCCTGACAAGCCAGCATTTGCTGTTTGCTTTGTATTAAAGATTAAAGAGCCAGCATCTTTTGATGTATAGTTATTGAGCTTCCCCCAGGGTACACTTATCCTATGGTAAAGGAGGGAATGCTGATGGAGAACAATGCAATGCTAATGTCTTCCCCATGTTTAAGAATTAGCTTTAGTGCACTTCGCGGAGATGCTCTCGACATTAATGTCGAAGGCGTAAATGAATGCTGTTGTGTCAGCAAGGAATAACACACGGGATGTGTTGTTTTGGGAAAAGATTTAATAACAGAGTGGTGTGCTGCCATCCTGTTATCATCCTTGAAATGTTTTATTCCTTTTATTACTCATGTATCAGGAATCGACAAAAATGAAATAGTTTTTGTTTATTAAAGAATGTACTTTTTTGGATCAATTCATAGTTATTCAGTGTGGTGTTCCTGCTATCATTTTGCTATAGCAGCCTTTAGTAGTAATTTCTTTTTTCCCTATTTTTATGTTAATAAGACAAAAAAATGTGTGGCGGTAAATGTAAATGAACTTTAACTCTGACTTATATACATTATACATAATCCTATGAATTGTTACTAGAGAAACAGTAACTTATTGACAATGAGTGCATTTAAAATATACCTGTTGTCTGAATTATTTTTATATATAGATACAGGGGTTAGACAATGAAACTGAAACACCTGTCATTTTAGTGTGGGAGGTTTCATGGCTAAATTGGACCAG
>JAOVYV010000034.1:6415163-6433297 GCA_025674545.1 Hassar affinis | reverse complement strand
TGCTCTTACCCTGCTAATTGAACCTTCACACTCTGCTCTTACTGGTGCAATGTGCAATTAATGAAGATTGGCCACCATTGTATAACCCCTGTAACCTGCTACAGCTCTTCTGGAGACTTTGACTGTCACACTTACTTCTTTTTTTTGCATGCAAAAAAAAATGCATGCTGTTCTTATTAACTTATCATTCTTATTAACTTCAAATGCAAAAACAAAACAGAATGGTGAGGGAATGACTGTATGATTGAAAATTTTAACTGTTGGCAAATTGCTGTGGTTAAAAAAAGAGGAATAAAACACTTACGGGCATGCTGTAACAGAAAAATAAACAGCTCTGCGGCAGTAATAATAACTCCGGTTCACGTCGGGCCACATCACAGCAACATGTTGCTAATTATTTCCCCATAACAGTATACCCCCCAGCACGACTGTTAATACATGCTTTTGTTCAAGGCTGGAAGAAGACCGTATCGAACAAACAGACCAGAAAAAGGCCAGCGTGCTGAAGGATAAACCGGGATGCTTCCTGACGCGATGCTAAGCACGTAATCTGACTTTCACTGCTTACCCAGCACCAGCTTACTGAAGCGCTCTAATCTACAGTGCAGATCTGCAATAAAAGCTGGACATCAAATCCAGAAGCGTGCTCATGTGAAGAACACACTTCAGCCCCGAGCTAGATTTTTATCATGCTGTCGGAGATCAGTTCTGTCTTTTCATACGAGCATGCTGTGAGTTATTGTGCTTAACCAGAAGGGACCAAGCTACGTGTAGGATATGTGTCTATACTCCTGACCTGGTTCAGTTTTCAGTGTACAATGAATGCTACATTACATGCAATGTTTAAAATCCTGTATACTACTTTTAGCAGCATAATACAAGTCTATTGGAAAATACAATTCATAATACAATTTCCTAAGCATCAAACGTGGGAATGTTAAAATAAAAAAAAAAAAACAGTGCCCATGACATTAAAATGATGGGAAAAAAAGATAATTTACTTAGGGAAGCAATGCTAAATATATAATTGTGACTACAGTTGCTTTCCACATATCTACTTCACAATTTCCTTTTAAAATCACTTGGAAAGACACAAATGACTAAGACTGAGCCTTGTGGTTTGCAATCCTTTACCACTTTACCATTATATCGCACAAAAAGCTGCATGGGGAAAAAAACAAAAAAACAGAGTGAAAACATAACCACAGAGGATAAAACACAGTGTGAAAACTGCTAGAGCTCAGTCAAATGTGTACTGGAGAGTAAAAGCCATCATATAATTATAGAGAAACTCAAGGAGGACATCTCCGTCTCACCGAAACAGGCTTCATCCAAGACCAAATGACCCGACCATAGCGCTGATTCATTTGGCAGGGATTTTTAGCCAAAATGAAACACAATTGAGACACAAATGAATCCAAACGTCTAGCTCGGTGTTTGAGGGTTGGGGTTAACGGTGGCTCTCTGGAACGCCTGACTACTTTCCGGTCACTAATACAGAATCCTAACCACGGAGCCACAACTGCTCTTTACTTAATGATCATGTGCTCCTTCTCATTACAAACCATTCACATGCATTCACATTCGGTATGGTCAAATTAACATGCACTGCGGTTCATAGCTCTGTCCATGTGGTTCAAAGAAATACATTATAGCATACTGGATGACTGTTCTTGGCTGACAGGAACGGACACTGATGTGGCCTTCTGCTACACAAGCCAAACCCCCCTTAAAGTTTAAATGTGTTGATGCTTTTCTGCTCACCATGGTTATAAAGAGTGGTTGTTTGAGTTACCTTATAGCCTTCCTGTCAATTCAAACCAGTCTCGCTATTCTCCTCTGACCTCACTCCTTAACACGGCTTTGCTGAAATAGAGTACTCAAACCAGGCAATCTGTGTAAGTAATCTACTTCTGCATCATGCTTGGGCGATTGGATTCCTGAATAAATGAATGAGCAAGTATACAGGTATTTGTAATAAAGGGAATGCTTGTGTTTATTTTGTCTGTGCAATCTCCAGACTACTACATCATTCTGAGCCATTAACCAGTATCTCCTTATGTGGGTGATATCACGACTGAGGTGCCATTGTGTCCCCCTGATATTATTATTATTATTATTATTATTATTATTATTCCAAATATGTACAAAAGTAAATGAAAGACATTTTAACCATGTAAATAGTAAATGGATAGGTGGATGGTTGGTTGGATGGATAGATGGAATAAATGGATGGAACTGTATAAGTAAGAGACAGAATGTAGAGATGAAATGGTGGATGGACGGATAAATGGATGGATGGATGGATGGATGTAAAAGTAAGAGACAGAATGTAGGGGTGGATGTATGCTTGGATGGATGGAAGAAACTCTAAAAGTAAGAAACAGAATCCATAGATGAAATGGTGGATGGATGGATAAATGGATGAATGGATAAATGGATGGATGGATGGATGGATGCATGGATGGGTGGAATGAATTGTAAATGTACAAGACAATACCCACTGATGGATCTATGGATGGATGGATGGATGGAACTGTAAAAGTAACAGACAGAATGCAGGGATGGATGGATGCTTGGATGGATGGAAGAAACTCTAAAAGTAAGAAACAGAATCCATAGATGAAATGGTGAATGGGTGGATAAATGGAAGGATGGGTAGATGGATGCATGGATGGATACATGCATGGATGGATGTATAAAAGGATGGATGGATGGATGGATGAATGGATGAATGGATGGATGAATGGATAGATGGATGTATGGATGGATGGATGAATGGATGGATGGAAGAAACTCTAAAAGTAAGAAACAGAATCCATAGATGAAATGGTGGATGGATGGATGGATGGATGGATGGAGGGATGCATGGCTGGATGAATGAATGGAATGAACTGTAAAAATACCTGCCACTAAAGCCACAGTTTACCTTAACACATAATCAGTAAAATTATTTGTATACAAAATATTATTTACGCATGAATGTGTGAATCCGACGTGTGAACATCCTTTTCCCATGAATCATCCCTTAAAGGTTATTTTAGTTTCCACAACATTTACTCACACAAGGACATTACATCATCTAAATGCCACAGCATGATAAAGGAGGACGAAAAGTCAATTCTCTCATTCCTTTTTTCTGATTTTAATGATCTTATTAAGAACGATGAGGTCACTTTGAGAGCACCACCGCCTTACCCAAATTATAGACCAAAAGTTAATTGTTAATTAAGAAAAAAGT
This sequence comes from Hassar affinis, assembly GCA_025674545.1. Classification (NCBI taxonomy): domain Eukaryota; kingdom Metazoa; phylum Chordata; class Actinopteri; order Siluriformes; family Doradidae; genus Hassar; species Hassar affinis. The sequence continues at coordinate 6,430,056 of JAOVYV010000034.1, read as the reverse complement.
AATAAAAGTAACTTTAAGTAAATCATTAGATTGCACTTAATGTTTCCATGCCCACAGATTGGATGCCAGTAGCCATGTTTTGTGTATCTACTAATTCATTTCAAGCATAGTGCATTTAAGAGCAGAATATAGCCAAAAGGAATAAAAGCTCGCTGCCCAATTGTGAACAGTTTGAACAGTTCAATTCATGTTTTCTTACATTCGGTGTTAAAAAATAAGGTTAGGTAGGGCTAAAGGGCACCATAAGGACAAACCCTTATCAAAATCTTGTCTCAACTGTAAGCCACTTTGGATAAATATGTCTGCTAAATGAATAGATTAGAATCGAAATCTGAATGTAAATGTAAATCTGAACGTAAATGTAAATTTTGTCTTTTAAAGGGGCAAGTCCCCACACACATAGACACGCCTGCCAAGATGCAGTAGCACAGATATTACAATGAATTATGACACTGGAAATCCGTTCAGTTACAAAACACACAAATAATACAAACAGACACACACTTGAACACCTGCTCTGCTGCAGGGTCAGGGTGTCTAGCTTCCAGCACATCAAAAGAACTCTTTCTTTCATAGTCACTCAGCTGCAACAGGCTGGGCGCGTGTGCCTGTGTGAGTGTGTCTGTGAGTGTGTGTACGTGTGTGCCCATTTGTGTGTGTGATTCAAATCAAAGGGTCTATTTTGGTTCAGATGGTCCTTGCTGAGAGACAGAGGGAAGTGGAAAACAGACAAACACAGAAACAGGACAAAAGTAAAGGCAGACTGGAAAACCGCTGATGTACATAAAAATGTCTGGTATGGGACATTCCATACATGTGCTATCTGAAATATGTAGATGGTAGAACTGATTAAGAGACAGCATTTATAAAAAAATGGATAAATGGATGGATGGACGGATGGACGGATGGATGGATGGATGGACAGATGGATGGACTGATGAGTGGGTGGGTGGATGTATGGGTGGGTGGGTGGATTTTATGGATGGATAGATGGATGGAAGAAACTGTAAAATTAAGAGACAGTATCCATAGATGGATGGATGGCTAGATGTGTCAATGGATAGATGGATGGGTGGATGGATGGATGGATGAGTGGGTGGATGGATGGATGGGAGGGTTGGTTTTTTTATGGATAGATGGATGGATGGAAGAAATTGTAAAATTAAGAGACAGAATCCATAGATGAATGGATGGCTAGATGGATCAATGGATGGGTGGATGGATGGATGGAACAAACTGTAAAAGTAAGAGACTGAATCCATAGATGAAATGGTGGATGGATGGATGGATGGATAGAACTGTAAAAGTAAGAGACGGAATGTACAGATGTAATAATGGATGGATGGGTGGATGGGTAGATGGATGGAACAAACTGTAAAAGTAATATACAGAATTCATAGATGAAATGGTGGAGGAATGGGTGGACAGATGGATGAATGGATGATGTAACTGTAAAAGTAAGAGATAGAATGCAGAGATGGAAGGGTAGATGAATGGAGGGATGGATAGATGGAAGGATGGAAGAAACTCTAAAAGTAAGAAACAGAATTAATATGTTAAACAGATGGATGGATGGATGGATGGATGGAACTGAAAAAAAGTAACAGACAATATGTAGAGATGGATGGATGGATGGATGGAGGTGAGCCTAAGAGACTGAATCCATGGGTAGACTGTACGAGACTGTTCTACATGCATGAATGGAGAGATGGGTGGATGAAAGTGCAGATGGATGGATGAAACATTAAGAACTGATGAGCCATTATTCGTTTACATTCACACCGGTGTCTGACAGAACGGTTAGAGAAGGAGAAACACATCTCAAAAGAATATAAAGGAATCTTGGGACAAAGGGTGAAAGGAATAAAGTACTGGACTTTTTGCAACATTACACTGGAATCTGACTCACTTTTAACTTTATTCATGCCCACTTTGGGAGTGTTGGCCAATGATTTCCATAAAAATTCACCCACTTCCCCTGTACTGTAGCATATATAAAGACAAGTTATAAACATTTATAATGTTTTCTGTCAACAGATGCTCAAACTGATAGTGCTGTTTCTAATTTAGTCCATTTTGTGTTACAATCCAAAGCTTACCAGTGTGCTCAACCATCCCAGTCTGCTTTAGGCACAACACCAGTTTCAGCAGATTTTGGAGGTGTGAACGTCAGCTACTGTGCCAGTAAACAGCTACTTTGCCAGTCTCCTTGAGCTGTTCTTACCCATAATGGATGAAGAAGAATAAACGCACAGATGGATTTGAAGACAAGTTGAAAAGGAAAAAGTATAAAAGAGTATAAAAAAAGCAAAAAGCTTATAAAATGTTTGAAGTCTACACATATAGTGTATCTTATACTGTATATGACAGCTTTACTAATTAGGAGATGGGCGAGGGATAGAAAAAGAGAAGCCGTATGTGTGTGTGTGTGTGTGTGTATGTGTGTGTTATTGTATTAGCAGGTTTTAAGAGTAGCATATAAGCAGAGGTTGCTTAGCTGTAACTCAATCTAACTGCACTAACACATCTCCAAGTCATCCTCACAAATCACATTACAAACGTCACTAAAACCATTAGCACAGCCACAGAACTAGCCACAAGGCCTGCGTGCACGCCCAGACATACACCACACACACCACACACACACACACATGGACTTATATTCATTTATCCAAAAATGTATCGTCCGCCAGACGCGCATCCCGGTCACGTCCTACTTCAAACTACACCTCTCTTTTTCAGACACACACCTTAACTCCAGACTCAGCACAGAATCCAAGCAAGCAATTACTGCCAGCCTGCATCCTGGCATAGAAGCTAGTTTTTTTGGGACTCCTAAAACAAGACGCCCTGCAGCCAAACAGGTCCTGTCTCCTAAGACGCATATAAGCCCTGTGCGAAACAATAGCTCTCTTCCAGTTTAATAGAATTTTTCCAACACTGTGGACCCACTGCATTTCTTTCCTGACTTTGAAGCTCGCCCTGAGAGGTGACTCCGTATGGGAATGAGACACGGTGCTGGAATGTCGCCTAATTAAGGAATATTTTTCTCCCTTCTCTGAAAGCAGGGTGCCTGCAGATGCTTTCAAGACCATAGTGCTCTGCTGGCAAGAACCTGAGATGGGGACATAAAGGTGTGTGTTTGCGCATGAGTGTATGTGTGTGTGTGTGAGAGAGAGAGAGAGAGAGAGAGAGAGAGAGAGAGAGAGAGATGGGGGTCAAAGATACATAGTGAGAATCCTTAAAAATCTGATAAGCACTGACTGGCTCTTGAAGAAGCTCAGATAACGTTAGATACAAAAGAAAGCCGTCACAGATCTCCAGAAATCCTTATACCCCACCCATACACACATACTAGCTCGGTTGAGGTGCTTTCTTAAACTAACACATACACACACATACACACAAATGTAACTGCTCAGCAACTATCAAACACTTTAATCTGCTCAGGATGGAAAAGCCTGGTAACTGCATTTAATGCCCTCATGAAAACTCTTTTTTTTTCTTCCAATTTTGCTCCTGATTTGGCCACCTGCCAGTTCCAACCCACCAGCTACTCTTCCATCATACCACAACTACCGGAAGGGACATGTGAAGACATCCAATCACATCTTTTCAACCATTTTTTTGCTTGTGCAGCATCACAGGCAAGTGTAATATACTCAGAGGAAAGTACTGTCCACCCTCATCTGTATACCAGAGCTCACAGATGCCTGTGATTGGCTACAAAGAGTATGGCAACAGTCTTATGAGTAAATTTCGTTCCCTTGGCTTCTAGCCACAGAAGGCTGTGGCATCACTGGAATGTGATCTCCTGATGAGATGGACAACATGATGAAATGGTCAGCAAAAGGTTTTTTAAAAATAAGAGACAGAATCCATAGATGAAGTGGTGGGTGGATAGATGGATGGATGGATAGATGGATGAAAAGGCAGACTGGACACTGATGTACATAAAAATGCCTGGAGCAGACAGAGTATGGGACGTTCCATACATGTGCTATCTGAAGATGTAGATGGTTTGTCCTACTAAAAGATAGAATCCATAAATAGATAGGTAAATGGATGGTTGGATAGATGGATAGATGGAATGAACTGTAAGAGAGAATCCATGGATGGATGGATGGATGGATGGATTGATGGATGGATAGAATGATGGATGGATGGATGGATGGATGGAATGATGGATGGATGGATGGATGAATGGATGGATGGACGGATGAATTAATGGATGGATGGATATATGGATGGAATGAAATTGAATGGTAAAAATCCTTAGATGAAACGGAAGATGGATGGATGGATAGACCTGTGGATGGAATTGTTAGAAAAAGACACTGAATCCATGGATGGATGGATGGGTGGATGGATGGATGGATGGGACTGTACAAGACTGAACCCAAAAAAGAAAAAAAGAACATGAAAAAAAAGAAAGGTAAAAAAAGAACATGCTACTGCATGCATGTAAGCAGATATGGGTGGATGAAAGTATAGATGGATGGATGGATGCTTAGAATGAACTGTAAAAGTAAAAGACAGAATCCATAGATGAAATGGTGGATGCGATTGTTCTGACTGAACAAAGAAAATGGTACTGCGTACACGAATGAAGAGATGGATAGATGAAAGTATAGATGGATGGATGAGAACTAATGGGTTAAGAACTGATCTATACTTCTATGTCTGCATCACTGGGATGTGATCTCCCTATGAGATGCACAGCAAATTATTTCAGCTGCCCTTAAACTTCCCTTAATCTGTATTTAACTAGCTCACTCGCCATACATTATTACTTTGAGATGTTACTAGTTCCAGGCAACCAAAAGATTGGACAATGGACAGTTTTCACATGTCCTGTAGACTAGCTAATAAATGTATGCTGTGTCCACCACATGAACTCGATTGCATATTTCCATCATTAAGGGAAGGGATTTGTGTGGCTAGTAAATAAACAGTCTTCCTTTTAAGTTATATTAAAAGTGACACTGTTTTAGAATGAAATCTGTCATCTCACCTTGCGTAGCCGGCCGTTGCTGGTGCCCAGAAAGACCACTGTGTAGTTGTGAATGTTGTCCACTGCGACCGAGCTGATCCCGGTCGCCTCGTACAGCGGCTCGGCTCTGATCGGCTTCCTCAGGGCCAGCGGATGCTGCAGGTGAGCCGCACCGCAATTCAGCTGCTCCTGTTGAAGCTAAAGGACAGAGAGAGGGGGCAGATAAACACCCGTCGGTTCACCGTAAACACGCAACACTCGGATCTGCAAGGTTGATTGCTCTACCGTCGTAATCAGTCCGACTGTTCATCTATCTCGATAGGGCATAATTTCGGCTAGCCTCAGATCAGGGCTGAAGTGACACAGTAGAAGTGTTGTGCTAAGAGGAGCACTTATTTCGACTCGCATGAGCGGAGTGCTTGAGAGGGTGCAGGAAATTTACGGCTGGTTGAAATAAAACATGGACTAGAGAGACCAGGGGGTGGACTAGAGGAGGTGGGTGGGTGTTTCCCACAATTCTTAAGAAACAAGTTGCTCCCCTGTTTGAAGGATATGCTACATGCACTAAAAAGGGACTCAAATTCTGCTGGTCACACTTGACCTAAACTTTACAAAAGCCGATGCTGGTTCCGTGACATGGCGGTTCATGGGTTGTATCAGTTCACACAGTGTTGAGACATGAAACGACAGCGCAGAGGGGTTTACTGCTCTATGGGAAAACAGGCTACGTTATATTCCTTGTAAATAATTCTAACTGGTAATGATGATATGTATTAGTCCAATAATAGGATTTAAGGTTCTCCTGTCTCCTTGGTTTCCTCCTCATTTTATTCCTCCTCGTGTTTGTGTGTGTGTGTGGAGTCCCATACTGGCCATCTCTGAGGTGAGCACAGTCTGGAAAAGTGAGTAATGAAATGTCACAGAGCTTGTGTCATTTTGTGGGGAACCCGAGGGGAAAATGCCTCTTTAATGGTTTAGATAACGAAGCGTGAGCCTAAATAACAGAAAAAAGACTCCTGCCAGACACATGACAGGGCACCATGTGTTTCTGGCTGATACCGTAAGAAAATATGGTCTCACGCAGAGCCCATCTGTTCATCGGTTTTCAAAGGAATAGTTCAGTCAAAAATGTTAGTCTTGCTAACCATGGATGAAAGTGATTAGCTGCCAGTATCAGATCATCATGTTAATTCCAGCCTGTTAAGGCAGAAAGGAGAATCCGTCAATTTTATCAGATATCAAAAAAAAAAAGTAAAAATGAATTTAAGGAACTGTTAGCTGTCTAACAAGCTTCTATCTACTTATCTGTATACTCTAGCTACTATATCACTGTCTGTACACTGACTGTGAGAAACACATTCTCCATGTCAGATTATATGATAAAGACCTATGACTAAAGTAAACTTGTGAACTTGAGGTAAGAGGGATATTATTTGCCGAACATAAGCGTGTTTTGCCTACAAATGCCATTTCCAGAAAAGCTGGGACACTTTATTAAAATTTATAGCCATCTGTAATTTGTTGATTCACTTGAACCTTTATTTAATAGACAAAAGGACAAAAAAAGACTTTCAGTGTCAAAATTAATTCCATTTGTTAATTATAAACAAAAAGCTGACACACAGGCGTGTTTATGGCATGATGTGCCATAGGTTTTCAATTGGAGACAAACCTGGACTGCAGGCAGGCCAGTCAAGCCATGCTAAAGTGGTTTACATTTAACAAATAGAATTTGAGAGAGTTTTTCCCTGTTGAAAACACTGAAAATCTTTTCTTTGTCTTTTTCTCTGTTAAATAAAGCTTCGACTGAATTAATAAATTACAGAGTTCAGTATTTATTAAAAGTTGTAACTTTAAGTTTTACATTTCTGGAAATGGGTTTTGTCCATGTCCTTATTGTCACTACCGTATTAGTAGCTACCCCATGGGTTGGTGGCATTTACTTGAGCATCATAGTACATGCTGTGATTTTAATGAAAAATTCTGACACTGGCAGTCTTTGGTTGCGAAATTGGTCATGACTGAGCATATGACATTATACACTCTATGGCTGCTGAACTAAACTCACAAGCAAAACATCAAAATTGGACCAAAAGTCATACACAGGAAATGTGGCTTTAGCAGGGAAGCACTGACTAGTCACACAAATATAAATAACTCTGAATGTATTCCTTCTGATTTCTTTTTTTTTTAGCAAATAAATATCTATAAGACTTTTTGACTATGTGTCCGAGTTGCGACGGTATAAATCGACGGTACATTTGATCATTTTATACAGAAGAACTGATGCTGGCATTATAAAAGTCCAGCCATAAAAACCCATCTGGGCATGAGAAAAATACTTAAGGATTTGTCAAAGGGGATTTTGGAGAGACCACAAAATCCCCAAACTGGCTTCTGTTCCTCTGACCAAAGTGAATCCTTTCGGCAGTTACCGTATTTTAAACCAACACGGGAATGCTTTGGGGGAAAGTTAATGTTTTCAAAGCTGCAACTGAAACCCCATTTACTGGATTTTCACAGTCTATGATGATGATTATGATTACGTTTATTATTATAAAAACACAGAAATGGAACTATGCTTTAACTGGCATTTTGTACACTTCTGTACCACTGTGTGTGTTCTTTCAATAATATAACACCTCATTTAGCACTAAAGGTGTATAAGAGTTAACACTATAAGTGCTTGTTAAACAATAACAGTCATTAACACATCACACCAAGTGTTCAGGCGACACCCCGGCACCCCCAAACTGACCACCTCAACACCTAACAGAACAAATAATGTATTTAAAATAAGTACCCAACAGTATGTTGGAGGAAATTAGCTGGTAAGTTAAAGAACCTGCCACAGCTCTTCTGGAGACTTTGACTGTCAGACTTACTTCTTTTTTTTCTGCATGCTGTTTTTGTCTGAAAAGTGCTCTGCTATGTAACGTGTTGCTTTGCTTACCCGACGCACAAACATGTTTCTACCTTAGTAATGAAGAATTCATAGAATTAAGCATCTACAGCCAAAACGCAGGGCGCCTTAGAGTTTTGCGCAGTCATTTTATATATAATGCTCCTGAGGTTTTAGTAAAACAATACTGGATATTCAAAAGATACATATGCATACATATAAACAGAATTTTAACGTGACTGTAAAATATGTTGAAGGATGGGTTCACACATAGGTGTTTATTCTCACATGACATGTAGGTGTTTATTTACCACCGTAAACGAGTTAAAGACCGTAACTATGTGATATTTCAATTGACTTGATCGTATTTCTTCAACATGCTGCATGGAAACGTTGCTTCGGTATGATTTAATCACACATTTGAGGTTTCCTTTGAATAAAGGAGATGTGTATGTCCAGTAAATGAAATGCCAGTCATTCTTGCAGTACCCTAATTAGCACAGGACAGTCTGGCATGTAAAATGCTTTAACAGCAAGTGTTCAGTCGGAGCTGTAAAACTTAATCCAACACACTCCAAGATAATCCAACTCCGCAGACGTGCGTTCGGCACAGCGTGTGCGAGTTAGAGCCGTAAGAGTGATTTTAATGCTCGAAAAATTACGTCAGCTCTGTAGGAGTTAACTCAGCATGATAGGTGTTCATTAAACACCGCAGGAGAGCGGCACTGAAAGTTATTTCAATGCTGCACGCAGTTGCTTAGGGGCATGCTTCTCCAGGTGGGGTCTGCGAAGGGGTCCATGACTGTGGTGATTTCTTAATTTTTTACCTTATCAAGGTTATTATAGCCTAGGTGTTATTTAGTCATCACAGCAGTAAGCTTAAAATTCATGTGTAAATAACTTGCATTTTAAATGCAGGTTGGATGAAAGAAGGATGTGCTGTGAATAAATCAGGAGTCAGTAACAGTGAAGTGTCGAACACATTACAGATCTGCTAGACTGTTGTTCAGTAAATTGAATTCCTGTGCAGTAGTAAGAAGGTGCCTGGAAATTGGTTTGATTGCTGGAAATGGGTAAAAGGTTTGAGAAGCTTCTTGTCTTTAAGTGTTTGGCGCTCGGGGTGACCCTGCTGTGAGGATGAGGCTCATGTGTGAGGATGGAGGATGAATCTCTGGGCTCGACCCCGGAGCTGTTCCCATAACCCGCGCGCTCTGGCGCAATAACCAGCGCGCGCACTGAGCGAGGTCAGGATGTGGGAGCCTCCTCCACTCCTCCACTCCTCCACTCCCTAACAGTGGGAACAATTCGCTTTGGCGTAAAACCACTCACTGCCTACTTGCCAAGATCAACATGTATTAGTGAATTCAGCTTTAGGTGACGCAGTGCTTTGAACGAAAACATATGCCTCGACATGGAAACAAACACAACCCGTGAAAGACCCTTAAAAAGTTCTTCTAGTCTACTTATAACGGATTAGTTTTCAGTGTCTATTCTTTCCCCCTTACTCCTTTATTAGTTTATTTCTAGAAGAAAAAGTTAAGCGCTTTTTGAGCCCTGAAAACCTTTTATTTTATTGATTTATATTTTTATGCTGTCTTATTTACACCATATGTACTAGAACTCATAACCCATATAAACACTTACCACTATGTTGCCCTTGACCTCGCATTCTGCCCCCGAGCCCTGAATCACACTGTCCAGCACCTGGACATCTCCATTAGGTCCGTTGGAACAGTTCCTGCGTCCCTGCCGGATAGTCTCCTCGATCTCTGCGACCCGGAATGCGCACAGCGCCGACTTCCGGTTCGATTTGGCGAACACGCCGAACAGGTAAGGCTCGGCAGCCGGCTGACCCTGGACGTCGATGTCAGCTGGAAAAATGGAGACGAGCCGGTTGTAGATGTTGCCGCTGGCTCCGCACTGGAGCCCCATTTGGATGTAGGACTCGGTGAGTTTGCGGCCCTCGGAGGCAAGGCGGCGCGGCGTGTCCGTGTCCAGGCAGATGCGCGCCAGGATGCTGTTGGGCTGGCTCTCCTTGAAGCCGACGTTGGCGTCGTTGTTCATGGCGATGTACGAGTAACTCTTCTGCGCGAAGACGCGCACGAAGCTGAGCTTGTGCTTGGGCTTGACCTCCTGCTTGATTTTGAACACGTTATCCTCGGACGGGTTGATGTCGTAGGTAAAGAGGCGCGCCAGGTCCTTGGTGTTCAGCGAGCGGATCGCGATCTCGGGCGTGTTCTCGAAGCGCAGGTCCTCTTTGCTGTGGTTCTTCGGGAAGTATTCAGTGCCCAGTCCCGTGTAAGTGGCGGCCACGAGCAGGCGTGGGGTGCCGCCCTGGCTGCGGAACACGAGTCCCACGGTGCTTGCGTTCGGGTGGTTCGCCACGATGTTGAGCATGCTCGGGAACACGGTGGCGTTGGGCTTCGGGAACTCCACGGCGATCTGAGACACGTTGTCCATCTTGCGCAGCTCGCAGAAGCCCTGGTACACCGAGCCGCACGCCACCAGCACGCCTTGCTCGCGGTCCAGCGCCAGCAGTTTGTTGTGGTTGTCCGTGAGGGACTTGCTGTGCTCGCACGGCGCCTGTGGAAGCTGCGGCGCATGGCACAACACGTTATCCCGCACCGGTCCCGTGCTGTTTGACACCTCTGTTGCCAGCGTGCCATTGAGCTGATAGATGGCGTTGACCGCGGCCAGGTAGACCCGGCGTGACACCGCGTCCACGACAAAGTTATTGGTCTCGCTCGGGGACGCGAAGGTCTGCTGGACAAGGAGCGCGCAGACGCACCGCGATGCCAGCAAAACAGCGACCAAGAGCGCGCGAGTCGCTACCGAGAGGCTCTCCGTGGAAGGAGGCATTCTTCCTTCTGGCCGGCTTTTGCGGCTTCTGGACGGAGAGGAGCATTGAGTAAGGAGAAAAAGAAAGACGGGCTTCAGGCTCTCTCACTACAACTATCCGGGAGGAAAAGCCGTTTCCTGCCGAGCGCCCAAACACGGAGTGACGCGATAAGGAGTCGCGCTTCCTTTAGAGAGAGAGGGGCGAGCGCAGCCCAGCTAATCCAGCACACCCCCCCTTCACACACACTCTCTCACACACACACCCAGATCTGCTCATCTCACAGCAATTCACTAAATCTGTCGCATCTGACACCCCGGCGATTCTCACGACGAATGAATTTGGATCGGGGGCGAGTTTAGAAGCCATCAAGACGAACGATTTGCGAAAATCAAAAGCACTGTATTGCATAGAAGGTGTCACGTGATCAAAAAACTTATTTAAACAGTACCTCTGAAGGACAGAGTTCTGCCACAGTGTTAATAAAATCACAGACCTCTAATAAACCTTATGCGGTCATAAGTGTAATAAAAGTAATCAAATATTAGACGTATTAGGGAAATATGTACCATAATTATTTACAGGGACCCTTGCACCCACACACACACACACAGGATACTAAATTGTACCTTTCCTTGTGAGTATGATATAACTTAAAAAAGTGAAAAAGATCAAAGATACACACACTTAGGTACTATAATATTTTATTCGTGTGTATAGACACGTTTTAAATCTAGCCTGTGTTTGAACCCAGGGTTTGTAGGCTACAGATCCAGGTGTACACTTTGCTCCATGGTTCCAATAAACAAATTCAGGACACATTTCCCTAATATTTGTTTACCACCAGTGTTATTAAAACTGAACTTTCGTCTAAGCTGGATTAGTTTATACTTCTATTAAGTTATTAAGGTTTAAGCATTTATTTTGGAAAATACGAAGAGATTTACTAATTTTTTTTGCCTGACCAGCCATTTGGGCTTACATTTTGCGATATTGGGAACTAAATCATATCTGTACGAGTGTGAATGTTAATTGAAATAATAATAATAATAATAATGATGATGATGATGATGATGATGATGATGATGACCGCCGTTAGAAGAGAATAGGGACTCCCTCTTACGTCACTGACTCACGGGAATCCCCATACAACTGCTGGGTGTCGCCCTGTGGGTACAAAACCTACACTTTTTTTGCAGTAATATTTGAAGCATTGAAGCAAAAACAGGTCGCATCTGGAGCTCTTTGCTGTTGTTGCACTCAGTCACACAGGGTCATGCTGGACTCACATACGCCACACTAACTACCGTTAAACTGCCACCAGATGGATACAAGCTGAACACGGGACCCTCGTGTATAACGCTGCTTTAGTGTGTGGTTTTTTTCTTCTTCTTTATGTTCATGAATATTTCAACAGGACACATGGTACCTTAAAGGAGCGGAGAATTCAACATGCGTTCACGGCTGTATTGTGAATAACTGAGTGCGACATATGATAGCCATAAAATGTACACACTCACACACACACACACACACACTCAAGCACACACTCCCCCACTTGTTAGCAAATCGTGGCACGAATTTAACAGACATTCAAATTCACACCTGTACTAGTGCATCTGGCAACAAGGCCATTCCCTGTGGCTGCAGGTGTGTGTGTGTGTGTGTGTGTGTGTGTGCATGCGTGTGTGCTTTTTTGTCATACTGAGCCTACAAAGATAAAAGACACTGTGACTGGCCAAAGCCTACACTGGATTTAGCCCATTTTCAGCCTTTTATACGAGTCTCATAAGCCTATAAAACCACTCGTGGCTATTATTGCTGTCACTGCAAGTTTCATGTTTTTTTGTAACAGGAAGTGAGCTATACGTCACCACCTTGCGCTATTATTTGAGGTGATAAGCTGGCGCGCTTTGTTTTGGCAAGCAGCCAAGCGTGATGCAGGAAAAAGGCGTCGTGATTCTGAGGCGAACTGAAACACACACACACATACATACATACACAAACACACACACACACACACACAAAAGTTTGCTGTGACAGTTTTTGTAAAAAAAAAAAAAGAAAAAAAAAGGTCCCCATAAGGACAAACCAGTCAGATATTCCCATAGTAGCAATGTTCCCAAAGTAGCAGTTCCAATAGTAGCACGATGGAGACATTTGTTAAGCTATAATAAGTCACACACACAACCACACACAACTTGGTGTCTTTGTTGTGTGTCTGTTTACATTAAAAGTGGGGGAAAGTGAGGTAACATGGGGTTGTGCATTAAATATATCCCTTTATTTAAGCACAATATCTAGAAATTCAGGCTAATAGGCCAGCAGTTTTATTGTCTTCTATTGTAGCATTTGCATATAGCATTATCATACAGTCACAGGCTACATTTCTCAGAAAAAAATGGTCGTTCAGCTCTAACATTTTGTTGCTGAGTTGGTTTGTACCTTTATTAGGCTATATAAGGTTCCCACGGTGTACCTATAAATCATTCCTCTAAAGTAAATTTTGTGAAATCGTCTCGAAGCCGCACTGTAGCCATGCTTTGCATCCAGGTGAAATCCTATGCTAAAGTTATCACCTTAACAACAGGTAGCCTTAACGTTTTAAAGTATTTCTAAATCTGCTTAACAGCCAACAGTTTTGAGATTTAAAGGGTGTTTGACAGAGCTTTTTATTTATTTATTTATTTAAAAAAAAAACAGCTTTTAATTACTATTTTTTGGATTAAGGTTTTAGCAGTTTTCTAGTGAAACATCTACGTATTTTGCTGTTTCTCTCTTTCAATTCAGTTTATTTCAGTTCAGTTCAACTTCTACTTTTAATAAAAGACGAATGTAATTAAAAATAAAATAGCAATCAAAACTTACCAGTTCATCACTCCTTCATAATAAGCAACAAGTAACAGAAGCCAGTGTTCATTTGGGGGCTATTTTAACTCACCCCACTGCTTATCTTGTGAATGTTATCTTGGAAAGTCAACTGATTTAGTTGTTTGAGTAACACTGATATCTTCTGCTGCTTAGATTAGGCCCCATTGTATGGTGAGCTGATTTGTAGCATTGCACTGAAGTTTAAACTACGCAAACAGTGCCGTATAATTGGGTTTACATGAACCGCAGACTCATTTCACAGTGTTCATTAGGTGCAATCTAATTTTAAGGACCATACGAGGAACAACCAGGAAAAAAAAAAAAACAGTAGTCTATGGCAAGAAGCAGAAAGTGGAGAAATGAAGCAGCGGCGGTAAACAACCGCAATTTTGTGCAAGATTTCCTCTGCAAATGAGCCAGGAAAAGTGGCAAGAGGAAGTGCCCCCTGACCTCCAATTTCCTTCGCCACCTCGACTCTGAATGGAAACCAGGCTTAAAATCCATGCCATGTTATGTTGTGTGGTATGATGTGTTATGTTATGTTGTGAAATCGCTTATGTTTGTTGTACTCAGGTTTCAAAATGTCTCGAATTGCCCACCAACATTCACTTGTTTGCACAGCTAGGAAAAACACACTGAGTGATCGCTTTGTCCACAATGTGGAACATGCTCCCTGGAGAATGTTACTATAAACGGAGGTGCCATTTTCATGTTGCAACCCTAAACCCCTCACACACTGGAAACAATGCTGTATAACCCCAAGAGTAATGCTGTTGTAGTTTCCCAATCCTGCACAGCACATTTTGGTCTTTTCTTGCAGTAACACACCTTCAGTTGTTTAGCCTTATCCCAGTCAGACCATGTCCATAGATGTCCATTACTGGGCCAGCCTGTAGTTGGATGATAAGAAACTGATACTGGTATTGGTTCATTTGGAGTTCACTTTGATCTTATCCCAACATTTAGTCTATACACAAGAGCCATCTAGTCCATACAGTAGGGTATGGTCCATACCCAAGAGTTATCTTTAGCTATAGTCAAAGAGTCTGTGAAGAATAGCCAGGAAGTTCATGATTTTGTTATTGTGTTCCAGTGGCGGAAATGTGGCGGAAATCATGACTAATGTTGTTTCAGTGTAAAGTTAAGGAATAAAAAGTAATAAATAACAATAAGCTTAATGTGTATAGTTATGTTTATATAATGTACAGGGATTAGACAATGAAACTGAAACACCTGTCAATTTAGACCACAATAATTTATTAGTATGGTGTAGGGCCTCCTTTTGCGGCCA
>JAOVYV010000034.1:6379650-6385139 GCA_025674545.1 Hassar affinis | reverse complement strand
CTATCCTGCAAGAAGAATGGCTTAAAATCCCTCTGACCACTGTGCAGGACTTGTAGATGTCCTTCCCAAGACGAATTGATCTTGGAAAATGACCGGTTGTTTCAGCTTCATTGTCTAACCCCTGTATATGACCAAAACTGGTGTGGGGAGAAACAAAATGGAAGAAGAAGAAGGAAAATAACTACATGACCACCAGCACCCACTGTGGTGATCATAATAATAGTGCGAATAATCTGAAGTGTTAATATGACACAATAATATCACATGCATTAAATGTCACGATCTGAATACTCAAATCTTAGCATTTACCCAAAGAGTCTCAGGAGCCCGTGCTTTCCGTGCGGTCAGTCGGTTTTCCACCATGTGAAAGTCTTCAGGACTTCTAACTCTAAAAAAGCTGCTTTTTTTGTCTTATTAACTTCAAGAGCGAAAATAGAAGAGAGGGAAACAACTGTGCCATATCACAAGGAAACAACTTATCTCCCGGATGTTCCACAACATTAAATGTAATTATAATCAGTGAAAAGTATCATTATTTAATAAATTAAAAAGTGCATCTAAACAATAAATACAACTTGTCAGTATTGATTATTTTCATATGCCGTGGCAGATTCTCCAAGACGCTCAGTAAAACTCACCAGCTGATTACTGTACAGTACGATGCAGAAGTCTGAGGCACAAGCAAAGACTCGCTGTAAAGCAAAGACGCCTTAGAAAATAATGAAGATGTTTCTACATAAAAGAAAACACTATATATAAAGTGCAGTAAACAGAAATAAACTAAAGGAAGTCCATATTTGGTTTGCATTTTTCTTAAACAGTGTTCCCAGGTACAATGTGTGCACATTTATTTTATAAAGAAATTAGCTTTTAAGATTTTGAGCGTCTTGCAGAATCTGCCACAGCTCTTCTGGAGACTTTGACTGTCACACTTACTTCTTTTTTTGCATGCAAATCCCAGCAGCCTTCATTATGCATTTCATTGCTCTGTACTTGCGACATGTGCAATGACAATAAAGTTGAATTCTATTCTATTCTATTCTATTATATTATGCTTTTTGACTGAAATGTGCTTGTTAGTTAGTGCTAGTTGTGTAATGTGTTGCTTTTATTACTGGCATACAAACATTTTTGTGTAACATTAACTTTTTTGTTGGAAAAGTAACATTTGGAAATATAAAATCTTATTGTACTGACTAATGCAGAACTAAAAAAAAAAGTTGTGCAAAAACAAAAGACTTTTGCAAAGTACTGTATATAGTATATGTATATAGTGTAGAGGTAGTATAGATCTCAGTGTAGTACTAAAGTTTCCGGTTAAAGCCAAGTGCTTCATGTATATGAAGCCTAGGTATCAGCCTAGGTGCAGATTATGAACCCATTACACTGGCTCCACCCATCTGAACACTAACAAAGTGTGGGAAAATTGACAGAAACATTTCAGCAATGTTCTAAGGTCAGCACAAGAGCTGTGACATCTCTGAAACAGGAAACAGGAAACAGCAGGCGGTTCTGTAACTGAGATCAAGAAGACCACAGCCGCGGCGTGCGCATGCGTACACACACACACACACACACACACACACCATGCTAAGAGCATGTTTCAACTTTAGGACTTGCACTGATACAGTACTCATGTTTACAGAAATGCATTAGTGTATAACATGAGGTAAAAATAATGCATCATCTATAAAGCCCTGGCTCAGCACACACACACACACACACACACACACACACACACACACATAATTCAAAGACACAGCTCCTGTGTCCAGTCAAGCATCTTTTCTGATCACACGGTACTCTGTTGCCATAGAAACCATGCATCATGTATCTCTGAAGCAAGATGGAGACAGGAGACAAAGAAAGGGAGAGAGGCAGACAAAAATAAAAGACAGAGAGAGGAAGAGAAAGTCAAGTCAAAGAAAGAGTTGGTGGACAAAGAACGAAATATAGAAGAAGATGTGGAGAGAAAGAGAGAGAGAGAGAGAGAGAGAGAGAGGGAAATTGTGAGACACAGATACAGAGGAGTAAGCCTAAATTTAAGTTCAGCAGCTGGTTGAATTCAAATTTTCCTCGAATCTGTACAACATAATTAAAAACCCTTTAATTTAATGCCTATTTAATATACATTTAGATATGTTTAGGATGGAAAGTGCAACCACAAATCTAAATTCACACACTGCTGTTACGGATGTGGCTGAAAAAACACCAGGCCAAATCGAGATCAAATCTAAGACAGGTTTCACTCTGTCCTTATCTGATAACAGCTGGGCACACAAAGGCTGCATGAATCTACAGTCTGGGATAGAAAGAAATCAGCCCCAGCCTGTCTTCTGAATGGCATTCTGTTGCACCAGTGGTGCTGTTGGTGATGCAATCGCATAGCAGGCTCACACTGTGTCATACTTTTGTTATACTTTAACAATGGCACTGTTGAATTCTCAATTGGAATTCATTAGAAAGAAGTATTGAAAGAGGGATTGATATTTCTACAATATTTCTACAACACACAATATGTATCAGACTATACAGTGCAACTGTGCTATCAAACTGCCACCAAGGCAGCAGTGCTGCAATTAAGGATTAACCCTTTTTTAAAGAGTGCGATGATACAGATAGATAGGAATTATAACATTTTCAACTTTATCATAACACTGATACCTACACTGTATCATCGTATTGCCTGCCCTAGTGTTGACTGACGCTAATGCAATTTAAGCCGAACAATAAATAATTGTTTAGTTTTTGTTATTTAACTGTTGTGATAAACAGTCGCTTTCGCTTTGAGGACTTAGAGAAGGCTTATTCACGTTTATGGAAGGAGACTCCAGTGCCAGTGCTTTGTAATACCGTGTACACGCCGGCAGTGCGGCTGTCTAGAAGTCATCGGTTTTCAGTGTGAGATGTCAACCTGCCGCGAGAGAAGGCGGATCAACAACAGGCACGGCAAAGTGGGTGAGGCGAGCGACATAAAATAGCGAGCGAAGGATAATTTAATGCAAATTTGAAGCGATGTTTAGGAGTGACTGCTAGTTGAACGGCGAAAGTACATTGGGCAACTAATTCTCAGACAGCGCAGGACTGACAGATATGAAAGACCGTATGTCAAATGATTACATTCTGACTCTGCCGAAGGTCTCGGCATGTCTGCGCCCACGCCCCAGAAGGTATCCAGGTGTTTCTAACCACCCCGGGCAGTAAGGAGGGGTCAAACACCCATATAAATACTTCAGAAATGACATCAGAGTGGTGACAAATAGATTAAGCAACAAAACATAAAGGGGAGAAGTGAGAACTGAGGTCAGTGCTTCATACTGGGTTTAACATAAAGGCTTTCCTTTGAGTCTGAGTCAAGCAAAGCTACTCAGGGAAATGAAAATGGAATACCATAACAAGGAAGATGAAATGTATGCGTGTTATGAAGTTTCATTACTACACTTTCATCAGCAGTTTCTATCCTGCCTGACTCTCTTAGGAATCTTAGTAAATGGCCTTAACATGATTACCAGTTTTTGCTTCTCCTACAAAGTGTTTATGTTGAGATTCTAGGTCAATACTTGGGTTTTATTTTCCCAAAACCAGATTTAGCTCCAGCTTAAGCTAGTCTTATCATGATGACGGGTTACCTGAAGATCAGATCTGGCGTTACGGTTCACCTTCATAACCAAAAGTGGCTTCATGATCAATTTCTTGGCCAATTGTTTTATTACAGTGGGTCCCATCCAGATTTGCTTGACCCAATCCCTGAACTAATTTCCCACCATCATTACAACATATCAATCATATCAATCAACATAATCTGCTGAAACCGGGTGATGATAACAACAGTGATGCACAATATAGCCAAACGTATGTGGACACTTGATTATCATGTGTATATGTGGTTCTTGCCCAAACTGTTAACCCAAAGCTGAAAACAAGCAACTGTACAGGAAGTCTTTAGATGCTCTAATATTATAGGTTCCCTTCAATGGATCTAAAAGGCCCAAACAAAACCCTTGGCCATGGAAGTGATCGGAACAACTGAATTCGATGATTTGGATGGGTGAGTGAATACTTTTGGCAATACAGTATATCAAATACATAGCACCAGAATGACCTGATTCATTTTATTGTGTTTTTAGTAATGTGTTTAATGATTTTGAAAAAGTTTGTTGCTGTCACCGAGGTGAGGAAAAACCTGGCTCAAGGTCTCCCTCTAAAATTACGTGTCAAACCCATGCCGCTCTAGTCCGAGACCATTTCAAGATCGAGCAGTACAACACCAGTTAAACTAGACTAAATTTAGAATGGGTCAGATTTTTCTAAAGCCACCATCACATCTCTTGTGGCAGAGTAAAGTTGTGAGGGACGTGCTTGCTGCATCTCTCTCAACTTTACTCTACATTACACACGACTCAATCTCAGTCGAATATTATTTGTCGACACAACCAAAAAAAATTCAACTTGGGCCCTGGTCAGGTCCAACATGAGCTTCATTCCAGCCCACTCTATATGATTGGTGTATTTGGCATAACAGTGTAACTGATATTACAATAAGGACAATAGATTTTAAACAAATTTCACTGAAACCTATGGTGCATTTGTATGATTACTTAACATGATTACTTAGTCAGGGGACTGGGTGGGTAGCAAAGAAATGTCCAGCTTAAAATTTAGGAATGGTGAGTGTACCTTAATCAATTTAGTGAGTAATTATCAACTTGAATCTTTGTTTCTGAACAAAGCAGCAGTGTTCAGTTTTCGCTGCTATCAGTTAAATCGATTGGGAATCTCTGCAGTAATTATTAACATACAAGTTACTAAGTAATTTTAATATTTCTGCATTTTATATGCATTCCTGTGTACATCTGTGTTTGGAGTTTAGCCTCATCACATATCACACGCTGAACCTTGACAAACTTGTGTGATAACATACAAACAGTGGCTTTTAAAAAAAGGTTAGCTCTTAGAGAAAACAATCAGACCAACTAGCTATCTCTTGTTAGCAACACACACACACACTACCTGCCAGGTGGCCAGTAGGTTAGCTAGATAAATTTATTAATATCATCATTATTTAACTAAACAGTAAAGCATGTTCGTCAGTTATATAAAAATAATATATAAAAACAATTGCAGTATATTTTAGAATTAATGGTACAACACTTAATTCCAGTCCTCTAATTTGATTGGTCGAGAGGTGTTCTAAGAGTGCCTATATCTACTATGACATCACAGATATGCTACATTGTTTGTATCGTACATGTTCGGTACATAAAATTCCATTCCACTTCCTAGTTTAGGTAGGTCCCCCATTGGATCTTGGAGGGAACATTGTACAGCTGATGTTTGTTGAGGCCCCATCATTGAATTCCAATGTTACTTGAGGCAGTGTTGCACGCCTATCATGTGAAACGAGTCTTGCCAGTCGACTCCGGTCACGTTCATCCAAAGTCTGCCTTAAGTTCGAGGTTTTGCCAGAATTCTTGTAGTCACGGTACACC
>JAOVYV010000034.1:6372150-6374650 GCA_025674545.1 Hassar affinis | reverse complement strand
AAAACAGCATCATGAGTTGTATGACAGCAGCTCAGAGATCTTCTTCTCAGAGTTAATCTTGCCATGTTCCTGCCCTCTCTGGATCAGTTCCTCAGGCTAGTGGCAGCCCTCATGCTGATATATATGTTCACAAATGACAACCGCAGAGGGGACAGGACCAGGGTGCAGGTGGAAATCAGAAATGAGTTCAGGGGTCAGGAATATGAAATGGTCACATTTAAGTTTGCAAAAAAGGAACAAAGCAATCTGCAGAGGATTGGTCTTGAGGCCAGGCCCCAGCAATTCTATCCCAACAGTATAGTGAGTGATTTTAAACAGAGCTTGCTGAAGTTGAGGTGACATCCTGAACCCTGAGCCTGAATCTCTTGACATTGGATCAACAGGACACAAGCTTCTCTTTGTTAGACATAAACTTCAAGGTTACTGCAAACAATAACAGTAACAGCAAGGAAATACAATCCATATGCAGGGCAGCAATTAAGAATCATATTGGCCCTCCTACGTTCATGCACAATGCATATTTATCACAGGAAAAACAAGGCTGTAACAGCCACTACAAGTTGGAAATTACCAGACCATTTTGCATTTAGCATAAGTAGAAGACATCAAGTAGAAGATATCAAGTTGTATAAGCAAAATCTGAAACGATGGCTAACAGATGTTCATGTGAGAACTTTTAAGGTAATATGACCAAATCCTATAGTTATAGGTTTTACATAGAACCTCTTGTACAGCACATGGTAAATATGGCTTGGTAGTCAATCACCCAATACGCATATAAAGATCTACATTGAAGAAATCTTTCACCTAATGGGTTGGTTGTAAATCTGATATAATCAGAGTAACCATAGAACTAGCAGACAGGTCAATAAAATGGGAAGCTGGTCAATAAAATCGTAGACTGGGCAATGAAGTGGTGAATCAATTGATAAAGTGGAAGACCAGTCAATAAATGGGGGATTGATCAATAAACCAGGAGACAGATTAGTCAAGTTGTAGAATAATAAATAAAGTGGGAGTTTTTCAATAAGAAGGCCAGAGACCAATCAATAAAGACTGAGAGTAATCAATAAAATGGGAGACTGATCAGTAAAAAGGGAAACTGGTCCGTAAATTGGGAACCTAGCGAATAAAGAGAGAGGCTGGTCAATAAATTAGGAAACTGTTCAATAAATTGGGAGACTGGTCAATAAAATAAAAGACTGTTCAGTACATTGGGAGACCAATCAATACACTGTGAGTATGGTAAATATAGTGGGAGACTGTTCAGTACACTGGGACACTGATCAATAAAATGAAGAACTGGTCAATAAAATGAAGGACTGGTCAATAAAATGAAGAACTGTTCAATAAAATGAAGAACTGATCAATAAAATGAAGGACTGGTCAATAAAATGAAGAACTGTTCAATAAAATGAAGAACTGTTCAATAAAATGAAGAACTGTTCAATAAAATGAAGGACTGGTCAATAAAATGAAGAACTGTTCAATAAAATGAGAGACTGGTCAATAAAGTGGGAAACTGATCAATAAATTGGAAGCCTAGACAATTAAGTGGGAGATTGTTCAATAAAGTGGGAGATTGTTCAATAAAGTGGGAGATTGGTAAATAAAGTGGGAAAGTGTTCAATAAATTCAGAACCTAGTCAATGCAATGGGAGACTGTTCACTAAACTGGAAGACTGATCAATAAATTGGGGGACTGGTCAATAAAATGCAGGACTGGCCAATTAATTGGAAGACTGATTAGTAAAATGAGGGAATGGTCAATAAAATGGGTGAGTTGTCAGTAACCTGGGACACTGAACAATAAACTGGGACACTAATCAATAACATGGAGATCATTTTAATTGGAGGATTATATAGTGTCAATTGAAAAAATATATTATATTAAGGAACATCAGATGGTGATATCGAATACCGAAGATCAGTAAATTTATGGAGGACAGTTACATTCAGGAAGCAAACATCAGCAAGTTAGCTACTCAGCTCCTGCTGAAACATCTCATTTTAGATGTTCCATACACGTCAGTGATCAGTACAGTATCTACACCGTCACACTGTAAATGAACAGGCAAATCTCTCTTGAATAAAAACTGCAGGGTTTTTCATTTTCTTATAGACTTCTGTGTTAAGTAGTTAGTTCTTTCATAATCACACAAACTCCAAACCAATCACACATCAGTTATAACATGAAAGCAAAAAAGTAAAATACGTCTCATACAGAGAGAATAAATGTGAGGGATGGATGCTTACCATAAGATCAATACAGCTGAGTTTTCCTCAGAGCCAGCTAAAGAGGCACAGAATGAGATACTTCAGTTTAAAACAAAGCAACAAAAAGATGATAAAATTTTGCAATTGCCATTGTACAGGTTTACAGGTATGACCATATACATTGATTATTCATTCATTCATTCATTTTCTTGGCCGCTTATTCCTTTTCAGGGTCACAGGGGAGCCAGTGCCTAGCCGGCCACATAGGGTGCAAGGCAGGAAC
>JAOVYV010000034.1:6323582-6334419 GCA_025674545.1 Hassar affinis | reverse complement strand
GGGGAGAACATGCAAACTCCACACAGAAATTTCCCAGGTCGCCCCACCCGGGGATCGAACCCTGGTCCTTCTTGCGCTATCCACTGCGCCACCGTGCCGCCCCTACACACAAAGCATTTACATTTAATCTGACTACATATACACTGACACTTTATTAGGAACACCTGTACACTTAATTATTCATGCAATTATCTAATCAGCCAATCATGTAGCAGCAGTGCAACGCATAAAATCTTGCACATATGGGCCAGAACGGGGAAACAAACATGGTGTTATCAAGTATCTAGATAAAAATTCTAATTTCTCCTTTGGTATATCAGAAGTTACTCAGCACAGTAAAAGTTACAATGTTACTGACACTGAGAACATATTCTCGAGGTCTTACCTGCCCATAGAGACCAAGATTATGCATTATCTGCTATTATCTGCTTGATCTATTTTGGGTATGTCTGTCTAGGGGAGCCACACCTCCTAGCAACCTAAGGCTTAATATTTTAACTTTCAATGAGTGCATAATTTAAGTCCTTTTGCAGTTTGAGATGTTCATACTCATATATTGTAGCTAATAGCCAAATTAAATTAAGGATGATATTATTAGGCTGTATGAACATACATTTAGAAATTCCAATTTCAGAGTCAAACAGGATAATCTCAACATAATTATGAAAGTTTTCATCTATATAGGTATATATACATATTTTTTAAAACTCAAAATTGCTTGAAAGTAATGAAATATACAGTACATTTTGTGGTTCTTGCATGAGACCAAATTTGTTGTTGCAAATCACATCACAAAGGTACTCATACTGCATGATGCATCATGACGCAGGTGCACTCACTGCATGACCAGTGAGTAAAACTGTAATGATTCTACCAGTCATCTTAGTCCAAATATGTTCACAAGTCGGCAGTATTCATATTGTTTTATGTGTTGAAAACTACAAAAGGAAAGGAAAAGAATATGGACACAGAACATTGCTAGATTCAAACCATTGGATTCAACCTTGAATATGGTTGCTGAGCAGCCACACCACTACACTGAGCTTCAGCTGCAGTCTTACCACATTTCAGTTGCATGTTACACTGGCATGTCAGGGAAGGGGCAGCCCTCCTATAGATTATGGTGATGATGTCTACCACCCAATGGACCAGGCATTGCTTAAACAAGGGAACCTCTAATGTCTTTCCTCCATAACAGAAGAAAAGAACTCCAGCACAGGGAGAAAATGCCACTCTGGGCTCTGGGGAATCCAGGAGGATGGATGACCTTTTGAAAAGGTCATAATAAGTGTATGAGCCTCCAGAGAAATGCTGTAATGGCTGCCACATACACCTTTAGAGTAGATGAAAACCACTGCAATAAGTAAAAATGCACATTTGCAAATGATCCAGTACATTTCTAGGACAGCTTTCACTCATGAATACATGGCTTCTTGTATTCAGGAATGTTTCCTAGACTGCTAATTCATAGCCCTCAATTTGGATTCATTGCTTGGGGCCAAACTCATAGGCACAGATGATCTCATTGAAGGTGTCAGAGCTTTCCATCAATTTAGAACAGCATATCTGCTTTGGCAGAAGCTCACAGGGTGTTTTGATCCCTAGCAAAAAGCAACTGTCTTGCCAGCCAGCTGTCTAGCCTATTAGCTGAATTCTGTGCAAGGTGGGAAGAAAAAGTGTGATGGTGAGTTTCCAATGTTTCCTGTGCTAGTGGGCTGTCCAGCTCCACCAGTGAGAGCCTTAATGAGTTCTGTGTAACTTGGAATGAGTAATGACATCTACCTGTGCCATGCCAAACCTGTCAAATGAAAAACATTGGGTTCAGCTGGGATACAGTATGTAGGACAGTGAATGAAGTATGTACAATGCCTTTAATACTGTCTAGTTAAAGGTACCCCACCCCAGAATGCACCATTCTGTGCAGACATTCAATTGAGAAATGACATGACATCTTCCATCTATGAGTTTCTGCCAGAGTTGTTTGACCAGAACTATTGGCATTTTAAGAGTACACAGAAAATCAGTCCAGGCTGCAGTGTGAAGAAAACGCTATAGAGCAGATGTTTGATGGTTTACGGTGTATGCCTGCCACTTGAACATTTTACATCTGCCAAGACAGAATAGGGCACCATTCAATTCAGACTGAGGCTTTTATAAGTCTCGACACACTGAAAAAACTAGTATTTCCCCAAAAAATCAAGGCAGCAATTTGCAGCCCTTTTTGTGGGGTCAATTTTACACCATGTTTTATGAAGTAATTTTCAACCTGTTTTGGTAAGTAATTTACTTAAGTAGTAATTCACATGTTGTACTGTGCTATAAATTCTATAAAAACCTGTGGGTGCAGGTTTTCTTTCCACTAATGAAAGCCAAGATCCATTGATTGGATCCATTGATTAAACAGGTGGAATGAAGTGTGGAATTCCTGCTTGACTGGAAGGAGATGTAGATATTGTTGGACACCCCTAGATAATGTCAATATTTTATCAATCAAATTCTCCAAACACTACACAGCAGTACACGCATCTCCCAAACAATCAGCTTGAAATGATGTTTGGAGTTGTATATTAAACAGGCAAGTCTCCAGCACAAGTCTCTTGCTGGTGCCAGTGGTGCAAAAAAACAGCTGTGGAGGAAATAAACACTCTTAGAGTCATATCTCTCAAAAATCTCTCAAAAATCTTGCACATATGGGCCAGTGGCTTTTGGTTATTATCAGAATGGGGAAACAATGTGATCTCCGTGATTTTGACTGTGGCATGATTATTGGTGCCAAACGAGCCAATTGGAGTCTTTCTACAACTGCTGATCTCCTGAGATTTTCACCCTCAGCAGTCTCTAGATTTTACTCAGAATGGTAGCAGTTTTCCAGATAGAAACACCTGAGACGGGAGATCAACTGAGAATGTTTACACTAGTTCAAGCTGACAAAACAGCTACAGTAACTCAGATAACCACTTTATACAATTGTGGTGAGCAGAAAAGCATCTCAGAAAGTACAACACCTCAAACTTTGAGGAAGATGGGCTACAACAGCAGAAGACCAATTTGGGTTCCACTTCTTTCAGCCAAATCAGGCAAGTTTAGGCTGGAACAACATAGCCGTGTGTGATGAATCTTGAGTTTTGCTGTGGCACACAACAGCATGAGTCCATGAACCTGACCTAGTGAAGGTGGTGTAAAGGTGTGGGGAATGTTTTCATTGCTTGAATGTTACAACCTATTTGAGAATTACTGCTGACCATGTACATCCCTTCATGGCCATAATTTACTGTCATCTAATAGCTAGTTCCAGCATGATGATGCACCATGCCACAAAGCAAAAGGCATCTCAAACTAGTTTCATGAACATTACCATGAGTTCAGTGTTCTCAGTGGCCTTCCCAGTCAACAGATCTGAATCCAATAGAACCTCTTTGGGATGTGGTAGAATGGGAGAGTCTACAGCAAGTAGGTAAACCTGAAAAATCTGTGTGATGCTATCATGTCAACAGGGCTCAGAATATTGGAAAATGTTTCCAATATCTTGTGGAATCCGTGCCATGAAGAACTGAAGCCAGTATAAGTATAGCGTTCCTAATAAAGTGTTCAGTGAGTGTGTATTGGCAAGCAATAAACATTTGTCAATGCTAGTGCTATCAGTATTAATATACAAACTGGATCAGTTTTTACATAAGCATGGTTGCTTTATTATTAATACCACTAGTTGCATCAGTAGGCTAAGGCAGTATTTCCTAAACTTTTTTGTATTATATACCCTTGAGCTGTTCTGCCAATAGTATACACTAGTACACCCATGCATGTTGATGATTCCTCTAAATTTGTTCTATTAAACTCATATTGAACTTTTAGTATCCTCTTAGTATCAAAAAATATAAAATAATATCCAGCAGCAGTTTCAACTCCTCTTTATCAGCCGC
Organism: Hassar affinis; assembly: GCA_025674545.1. Lineage (NCBI taxonomy): Eukaryota > Metazoa > Chordata > Actinopteri > Siluriformes > Doradidae > Hassar > Hassar affinis. The sequence continues at coordinate 6,330,499 of JAOVYV010000034.1, read as the reverse complement.
CTGAGCTTTAATGAGACACTTGAACTTGTTTTTTATAAGCTTTGATAGTTCTGGAGGCAGTGTGGCAACAGTTGTTACCAGGCAGTTCTCCACATTCAGCCTGGTTTTGATGTGAGGCAAAGCTGAGAAGGTCACTTCACACATATAAGGCCAGGAGTTGAGCCTCCCCACTAACATCTGCCATTTCATCCAACTGCAAAGCAGATTGTTTGCTTCAGTTTATCCACCACTTGCCAAGCAATATTAATGGTCAGTTTTCGATTCTGACAGCTTTCAATTCCTGAGTGTTTGGCGGTTTGGTGTCACTGGAGATGGGCTGGCCTCCTTGAATTATTTGAAAGGACTTTGTCACAAACACAACACTGTGGCTGCAGTGATGGTGGTTTGAAACTGGTGGAAACAGGTGGTTTGAGGTATATATCCATGTTTACTAGCTAGTTGGTTTGCATGCAGTTTTTACATGTATGAATGTGACAGAGTCACCCACTCTGTGGGTACTCACAGAGTACCCTCATACACACGTATACCATTTTAGCAATGGGCTTATGAAATAACTTGGAAAATTTTCTTAGCATTTTGGAAATAAATTTTAATCCTCAATCTTCCCAAATACCCACGTAGGCCACTCAAGGACCCCAGGAGTAGGTGTACCCATGGTTGGGAACCTCTGGGCTAAGGAGCAGTAAGATTGTAGCTAGATATTACTAAGTTAGTCACAAAAATTAATAATTAATGTTAGGTCACTATTTTACTATTTTATGTCTCATAAGCTATTTATTTAGAAGTACAGTTGTGCTTGACTTTCAATTTTTAAATAAATCAGAGTAATAATGATCCAGCAGAGGTTCTAGGTTTATTTCTAAGTTAGCTGCTAAGCAAACTCACTAAAGAATGGCGATTAGCATTAACCAGCAAGAATATGTCAGCTTAATGCAACCAAGCTATCGTTAATTGGCACTCACAAATGAGCAATGTGCCATCTAAAAGTTATCTAAAGCAATATGTCTTCTAACTGTCCCTTCTCCCCAAAGTATCACTTCCATCAATGTTGCTGAGCCTACTGCTGCCAGCCAGCATTGGCATGAGTGTGTGTGTACTGAAGGGTGACCTGGTGACTAAGCCCGTGTCTTGTCTCCAGGCGAGATGTAGCTCACCCTTTGACCTGGTCATGTTGTTCTTGCATTGCAGTTGTCTGTCAAATATCACCACAGTGAAAGGGAAAAAATTTAGTGTGTGAGGCTTATGAGCTGTGCATTGACAGTGCTTTTATGTGTGTCTGTAATTTCTGTCAACATGGGGCATATTTTTCCATCTCCATATCAATTAATATGTTTGCTAAACCTGTCATTTAATGTGTCTGGATGTTTGGTGTAGAATGACCAGATTGTTCTTAATAAAGTTTATGAAGAATGATGCTCACAAACTTTCTCTGAAATTTCTCAGTACGGAAAACAGAAAACACACCATAAAAATATTTTTCTGCATGCCCTGAATCATGTAATAATAATAATAATAATAATAATAATAATAATAATAATAATAATAATAATGCATTCATGCAGACAATCAGCAACACTTGACTAACCCAGAGAAATCATTAAAAAAAATACTATCATTTTGTGGGAGGAAACCGGAGTACCCGGAGTAAACCCCCCACGGACACGGGGAGGACATGCATACTCCACACAAAAAGGACCCAGATCGGCCCACCCGGGAATCGAACCCTGGACCTTCTTGCTGTGAGGCGACAGTGCTACCCACCGAGAGGTGGCAATATGTACCTTTTTAATACTGTTACACCTTTTTATCTTAATATTATAATATAGTACTAATACATATTAGTAACTAGAAAAACACAATGGAAAGTGGATATTTCTGGCTTTTTTCACAATTTATTATATCAGTGAAACCTATGGTTGTTATTTTATACATGAGTCAAGATACCAATCAATTATTTACACATTATTCAGACTCACACTACCAAGTTACAGATGTGAAATGGAAGATGTAATATATTGTCATAATATTCCACAAGCTTACATCCAGGAATTGTCATGATAGCTGTTGTTTCGCTGCCATGAATTTTAAAGGTTCTTTGATTAGCATACTTTAATAATGATTCTATGACACATACCTGAGGTATACACTATAATTTCTATCATAAAGCATGTAAAATAACATACAGAAACTAAGACCATGGCAATAAAATATCTATGAGAAAACTAAAGTAGTGATATTTGGTGCTTGACGGACCTCGGAGTAAATGAAGAGCACAATCAGTGTTTGAATTTATGTGGAAATAGAAATAAAGTGCTTAAAAGGCTAGTTTGCAAGAACAAAGGCAACAAAGGACATGTCATATCATAATCAACTGTAAATGCTTGTATCTGCTATGTTATCTGATCAGCACAGAAATAAATACCACCTTTACATATGTACACATACAGTACATTATAACACACAAGTACAGAATGGCATTTTTGGCATCTAGATTCTTAGAAAGTTGGATTCAGAGCATAGGGTGAGTCATATTGGATTCTGGAGCAGAGAGGATTAAAGGTCCAGCAGTGGCATCTTGACAGTGTCAAGTCTTGAACTCTCCAGCTTCTGATTAGAAACCCAGAGCCTCAACCCACTACGCAACCAGTGCCTCCATTTCAAAATGTAAATAGCAGTTCAATGTTCCATGTGATTGAACTGAGTAAGATGAAACATAATAAATAATTCTACAATAATTATGACAGATCACTAGATATAAAACTGTAGGTAAGCAAATTATTTCAATTATTATATGTTTAATACTCACAACTTAGACAATCTTTAAGAAAAAGAAAGAGAATCAGAGTCTATAAGAGAGATCTTATAGGATACTGACTGGCATCCATTATGGGAGCAGTGTGAGGTCCACTGAATGACATCCTGAATCTGTTTTAGAGGCAGAAACAGAAGAAATAATAACAGGTCCATTGAGCACTGTCTCATCACAGGGCTGCATGTTGGGGCCCATTCGAGTGAATGTATGTCACAAGACTCCCCATAGTGAACTATGTTGCCATGAGCAAGAAGATACATGCAGTGAGGGGATTTGTTGCATTGAATTTCTACAAATGATTTTTCACCTTGCCACGTTTTTCAGCAATGCTGCACTTAATCCTTTTGTCCCCAACAACAAATATTTCAGAGATATTTCAGTAACCTCTCTTATGGTCTCTTATTTAAAATGACTGGTAAAAAAATAAGTAGTAAATGCCCTACAGTAATTACCAGGCAACGTGTAAGACGTCATCCAAATGACAATGTTTTGCTTGCAAACTTTATATCCATGAGCAAAGCGTCAGGAGTTGCAGTTGAAAAAAGTAGGAGTGAGCATTTGTGACTCACCATTACAGTCAGCCTAATAAGACTGTACAATCTCCTTCTCCAAATACAAACCTGCCCATTAATTGCTGTGCTTCTACATCACTGTGAGGCTCTTGCATGAAACAGGAACAAAGGGTGGCCTTAATAACACGCTACTAGGTGATAAAGACAAAGATGAGGATTACATTAAAGGGAAGTTCTCTATGATACAGACCATGCACTCCAGTAGCTTCAGTAAGCTTTTTTTATCCTGTTCAGGGTTGTGTTGAATCTGAATCTTATATCAGGAATACAAAGTACTAGACAGAAATACTGTACACCCTGGGTAGAAAGCCAATCCATCACAGAGCATCATGCATGCATACATTCACACACTCATTTATACCTAGGGGCAATTTAGAGTAGCCATTCCACCTACGGTGACATTTTTAGGAGGTGATAAGAAACCGTGGCACCCGTGTTGCTGGTGACTGGATGCGTTACAACCTAAAGCATATGCATGCACCATTAGATCACTGGGCCCTGATGACTATGTTGCAGGCATAAATCTTCAGTTATGCTGCAAACCACAAACCAACTGAGGGTTCAGGATCTTGTTGATGTCAGACCTCATAAAAGTTGCTGCTCTGAAACAATATATTTGTTCTCTCTGGAACAGAGGACTGGTTATGAAAATGAATTACAAAAGAAATTATTTCAAGTCTTGCATGAGGTAATTAAGGATTTGGAAATGAGAGTTTGTATGAGATTTTTGTCTGAGACTTTCATTGCTTTGCTAATGTTATGTTGGGCAAGTACAAAACTAAGGATGCAAACCATTGGACTTCAAGAATGCCATGTCTTATTGACTACATCTATGAAAAGTTGTGTAGATAGTGTTTTTCACAAAACTATTTTTATTCAGTTTCCTTTGAGATTGTTTCACAGTTCAGCTGGGACTTTAGAAAATGTAGTATGTGAACTATGTCTTTTATAAAGGAGACATTTCAAAACAAGGTCTATTCAACTTACTTCCTTGTTCAGAAAAAGACCAGCAGTTTGGAATGATTAATGCTGGGAGAACCGTGTCATCATTTCATGTTGCAGAGATGCTCACAAGTAATTTGTTGAAACCATAAAAGACTTTATGGTTACAGCTAGAAAGTCAAGCCTCAAGTTGATTACGGTTACATCATATGTGGCCACATGCAGGGGGTTACTTACAAACCCTATTTCCAGAAAAGATGGGATACTTTCTAAAACTGCAATAAAAACTGAAATCTATAATTTGTTAATTCACTTTAACTTTTATTTTTCAGACAAAAGTACAAAGAAAAGATTTTCAGTGATTTTCAGTGATGAACTTCTATTTGTTAAATATAAACATATTTAGCGGAGACAGAGGCATGAGACATAGCAAAAAGCTGAGACAGAGGCATGTATACCACTGTGTCACATCATCTTTAAGTTGAATTTTTAACAGAACAGATCTGGACATGCATTGTCCTGCTGAAAAAGATATGGAGTTCCTGGGAAAAGATGTCTCTCCAAAATACCAAAGTCTCTGTGTGACCCCTCCTCTGGTTATCGTAATAACCACTATAATAACTTACTCAAGTCAAGTTAAGGACACGCAGAAACAATGAGGCTGATGCTTAAGAACACATTTATTGAATTTATAAAAATGTCCACTACACCATACAAGGCCAATACCATTTAATAGAGAAAATAGCAATTTTAGGTAGTCTAATACAGCAGAGCATTAACAAATGTTAGATTTTTTTCCCAGGACACTCATTCAGTACATACTGCCCATAAACTCAACCACCTGTTGTAAAACTTCATATATATTCAAATCTGTACCTATAACAATACTAACTTCAAAGGTTTAAGTACTTTCACCTGGTAGTCATTAAGAACATCAATTTGACCTATTAAACCAGGTTCCATCTGCATCAATGGTACCTTCACATGTATGCAGATCACCCATGCTGTGGGCACTGCCATCACAGATGCTGGTTTTTGCACTTTTTATTGGTGGCAATCTAGATGTTTTTTTTTTAATCTTTAATATCTTTAATATTTTTCCCAAATACAACTGAAACCTGGACTCATCTGACAACAGAAGATGTTTCCACTGTCTTTCAGTCCATCTCAGATGATTTTAGACCTAGAGAACTCACCAGTGTTTCTGCACAAAATTATATATTAAATATCTGGCTTCCTCTTTGCATAACATAGTTTCAGGTTGCATTTCTTGATGTAGAGGTGAACTGTGTTAAGTGATAATAATTTTCCAAAGTACTCCCGAACCCATGTGACTATGTCCATCATGGTAGCATGACAGTTTCTCAAACAATACCGCCTGAGGACTTAATGGTCACACACATTCAGCAGTGGTTTCCACTCTTGGCCTTGGACTCCCTGAATCTCTTCATGATATTATTTTTTTTGTTTATATTTTTATTGGGAAAAAAACAACAACACCACATTACATCCAATCACAAAAATACAAATGACCTTTTCCACCACTTTTCCCCTTTTTTTCCTCCTTCCCCCTTTCTTTTCCCTTTTCCCCTTTTCCCTTTTTAACAAAATGTACAGGTCACATATAGACCACCCCCCAATCCACCGGCGAAAAAAAAAAATAGGTAGTGAAAGGTATCATAAAATAAACAACGAACAACCCCCCACCCAGCTCATCACGACTAACACATACGTTAATAGCTAATATTTAGGCACACGATCAACTGGGTAGTACATCCAAATGATTGTAATAGGAGATAAATGACTGCCATTTGTAGAAAAATTTGGCAGTACATCCTGTTATTGTGTATTTAATTTTTTCAAGTTATAAGAAAAACATGGTGTCCTTAAGCCACCTGGAAATAGATGGATATGTAGCAGATTTCCAGTGCAACAATAAAGAGCATCTTGCTAGTAAGGATGTGAAAGCAATGATGTCCTTTTGTGCAGAATTGAGTGAGAGGATGGATCAGAAATCCCAAATATGGTGGTCAGAGGGCAGGGTTGGAGATCAACCCCAGAACATTGGACATGATAGTAAAATAATCCACCCAGAAACCTTTCAGATCAGTGACATTTATCACATTTGTCCTCTTCTTCCAGAAATATCTCAGACAATCTGGACTTAGAAAAGTGTGCTCTGTGTAAGACTTTAAACTGGATAATTCCAAGATGAGCACCATGGCCTGTTCCCAGGATTCCTCATGTATTTGTATTCCCAATTCCCTTTCCCATGTACATTTGAGCTTAGCGTAAGAGTAATTGTTAAAAGCTGAGATAACATCATACAACTTTGAAATAATACCTCTGTTATGAGGAACGCAAGTAAGCATGGTTTCCCACAGCTGTTCTGGAGGTAAAGAGGGGAAATTGGGGAAACATTTTGCCGCAAAGTTGCAAGCTTGAAAATAGCGAAACAGATGACTAACAGGGAGGCCATAACGGGAAGACAAATTGGCAAAACTATCGAAGACACCATCTACAGGGGTTAGACAATGAAACTGAAACACCTGTCATTTTAGTGTGGGAGGTTTCATGGCTAAATTGGACCA
>JAOVYV010000034.1:6128549-6141674 GCA_025674545.1 Hassar affinis | reverse complement strand
CAAAAGGAGGCTCTACACCATACTAATAAATTATTGTGGTCTAAAATAACAGGTGTTTCAGTTTCATTGTCTAACCCCTGTACTTCTTCAAACAAAAGCTTCACCAAAAAAAATAACAAACTGGCCAATTTTGAATGAGAAGTATCAGGATGCAGGGGAAGTTAAACTTGTTTTATATTTTACAATACTAAAATAAAAATGTATTATTGCAGGAATTATTATAAAGGGAGAGTTGCAATGAATTTTATCTTCGAGTACTTTACTCTCTTCAACTGCCTGAAGGAGTTCGTTTCAGTCACCCCTGTCATTTTGTCACCCACCAGGTGGCGCTGTGGACTCTGGGCCAGCAGGTGGCCAGTACCGGCTATGTGGTGGAACCCTACAGGAAGTATCCGTCTTTGCTGGAGGTGCTGCTCAACTTCCTAAAAACAGAGCAGAACCAGGGTATCAGACGAGAGGTGAGGAACGGAAGGGTCGTCATGTCTGAGATGTGACCACAGCTTTAAACACGAGCAGTATGAAAATTTAAAATTTAAATGGTCAGGAGATGATGGTATAAAAGCCTGGAATGAAAAATGTACAGGGCCAATTCACTTTTTAAATATGGAGATAAATTATTTAAAGGGTGCCTGTTTTTAGTTATTGAGAATGATTGTCCTTCAAAAAGGCTTCTTATGAAAATATCCAGTATTTTCAAGGGATGTGATATATGCGGAGTAGTACAGACCCATTCCAAAAAATTAGAAGATCATGGAAAAGTTGATTAATTTCCATAATTCCATTCAAAAAGTTAAATATAGATTAAAGATATTAAAGATATTAAGTATAGATTAAAGTTTAATAGATTAGAGATTCAGGAATACGATTTTTTGAGTTCCTGTTTTTGTGGGTTTTATGAGCTAGAAGCCCAAATGATGTAAAAATAAACAAATAAATACTTGAAATCATTTAAATTGTGAGCCCTGAATCTATAATCTATGAAACTTCTTAATTTCTAATTTTTTGGAATGGGTCTGTATTATTTTATGAGTATTTATACTCATATAGTTATGAGGTTAACTGTGTTAACTGAGGTTAATGTGCTTAGTGTAAATTAGTGCTTGAAAAAAAACATTCAAGCTGACAGAAAGGCTACTGTAACTCAGATAACCACTTAATTAAATATTAGATATGTAGTTCTTTATTAAAAATATGGACATATCATTTGGTCTTTCAAATAATATTCATAGAAAACGGTTATGTAACTGCATCACCTTTGCAAAAAAAATGTGAAAATATGACTCATATACTTGTATGATGAAAATTTGGGATGTCATATAAGTTTATAGCTGTTTTTTTCTGCCTTTGGCTTTGGGAAGTTAACATTCCCTATAACAGAGAACCTCCAGTCTTGACATCGAATGGGAAAACGTTTTTCCCACTCCTCCATACACAATTTTTTCAGCTGTGTGTAGTTTGAAGGGTTTCTTGTATGCACTGCCTGTTTCAAATCACCCCACAGCATCCCAGCAGGATTAAGATCCGGGCTTTGCCTTGGCCATTCCCGAACTCTCAATTTCTTTCTTTTGAGCCTTTCTTGGGTGGATTTTCCTGGAATGTTTTGGGTCATTGTCATTTTGCATGGTCCACATCCGCTTCACCTTCAGTTTTCTTGACAGATGGTCTCTTATTTTCCTCACACGCTTTTTTGGTAGTATAAAGAATTTATAGTGGATTCTTTGATGGTGAGCTTTGCCATGCCCTGCTGCAGTAAAACAGCCGCAAAATGACATTTCCAACCCCATGCTTTCCAGTTGGTATGAGGTTTGGTTTGTGCCAAACATGTCTTCTGTTACGGTGCCCAAATAATTCATTTGTGGATTCATCTGTCCAAAGCACATTGTTCCAGAGGTCTAGGTGTTTTCTGGTAAACTTTAATATCCTCCTTACACACCTCATGAAAATCAAACTTGTACTGTTGGTTTCTGATGATAAATACTTCATCAACCTTGACAGGAGCCTGTGATGACATTTTAGGATTGTTGGAAACTTCTTTAGTGATCTTGACCTGGACGTGTTGGCAGTTGTATTAAATGTTCTCCACTTTTCAGAATATGCCCACTCATGCTAAGTTAAGTCATCATGCTTGTCTGTAGTCAAAAATATATATATTTACATATACCTGCATTGTAATGCAACACTGTCAATGGAAACCATGCACTCAGGACAGTGTTATTATGCTTTGTTTTGAAATCCTGCTCTTTTTCCCCCAGGCCATCCGTGTGCTAGGACTTCTTGGCGCACTGGACCCTTATAAACATAAAGTCAACATTGGCATGATTGACCAATCACGCGATGCTTCTGCTGTGAGTCTCTCTGAATCAAAGTCCAATCAAGACTCAGGTAAACACAGTGTTTGGGGGAAAATGTTTTTGTTATGATTTACTGAGAAATGGATAGGCCAATATTTAAAAGCACAGTTGATTGCACTGCACATCTTATTGGCATATTCCTAGCACTGTACCCTCATGCATTCATAAACTGGTCATTTTTGTATCCGGAACAAGCTTATGTGAAGACTTGTAACAACATTTTGTAAACTGTGCCCTTAGGTACACAATAATAGAATAATGCTCACTGAATGCCACTCTCCATATGCGGTTTAAACCCAGGTTTATAGTCCTTAGGTGCATTCATTACTATACACGGCTAGGTTTATGCAACGCCTTCAAGCATTGTCACTTCACCAGGTGCAGACCACAACATGCACGCAACCAACATGCCCGAACATCTATACCACCAATCATTCTAATTCACCACGTTGGCATCTTAGCTCTTTGGTCTTTAACAAAATCCTCACTGCTTTCAAAGAACATTTCACAAAGCCACAGCAATGTGGAATTAAAAGATTTTGCAGGAAGGCATATTGTAAATATTAGCAAAGTTCCGCATTAATCAACTGTGTTGTAGATCTGTGGAAAACTACAGAAATGTTTTGCTCTTGTTATGGAACATTCAGTTTATCACTCATCAGACCAGGACCATAGTTTAGCGCTTACGCAACTAGACGTTGCTAAGGTTGCAAGTGCCATGTTTAGTTATAAGTCATGATACTTATTTCAATATTTACACAGGGAAGGTTTTCCATATCCAGATTAGGCTTATACATGGGCTCATGTTAATTGTTTGAACACATGCTTAAAGGCAACTGCTTGTGCTTAAAGATGGTGGTCTAAAGGCTTTTGATGCCTTTTATTTAGCAGATAGATAATTGTGTTGCTGTTTTGAAGGATAAGCTGACCAAGCATCCGTATGCTTTGCTTTTGGCTCACTTTAAGTTAATTCATTATTGTGTCTTTCTCTTGCTATCTGTGGACCTAAAAGTGATAATAATATTAATTAATTGTAGCATATACATTTATATATTTGATATTTGGAATGGCATTCCATGTATTTACAGCCCAAAATGAGAAAAATTAACATAACTGAGAGACTTTTTTTTTTTTTTTGACAACTACACCCTGCACGACCATCTCACACAACTGTCTTAATGCATAGCATATACATCTGTCATTATATATGGTCTGAATACCAATTTTAATATTTACTCCTCACTCCGTATGCGTAACTCAGAATATGACTAGGGAGAGAGCTAATGATTTTAACAGTGGGGCTACATGACGGCGAAGGAAGGGGGGAGATATCTTCCCTCAGAGAGGTAGAGTTTCAGTAAAGGGCAGCGTCTGGGGCACACTGTCAGCATGTGCTGCTGCTGCTACTTCCTGGAATACTGATTCGAACGTGCTCACACTTTTCCTTCATCTTAGAAAGACTACGCACTGGCTGCTGTCCACATTTCTGTGGGAGCCATGGGAATTAAGATTGAATGCAAGTCATGTCAGGTTTACTGCTGAGAGGAGGAATAATGAGATTTGAGCCGTCAGAGATGGCTTATCATCATCAGCTGCATTGTTACTGGTTACTCAGCGTCAGAACTATGGGTTGCAGAGCCAAACCTGTATCTGGGAAAATTCGATTTCTGAAAGAAAGTCATTTTCACAATGCAATATTTAGGTATGCTAAAAAAAATGCCTCTCTACTCATTTCCCAGTCAACTACAGGTGCTTTTTGTTAGCTTTTAAAACACTGGTAGTTGGAAAAATATCCAACCAACTGCAGTCAAGAAGGACTAAAGAACATTAACTACAAAAACACGCTAGATGAATTTTATAATAATCATTTGAATTCCCTTACTAAGTTGAACCAAGGCATCAAAAAATAAGATTTTATTCATTTCTCTTTCTATACAAGTGTACCAGAGTACTTTCAGGAAGGAGTACATATCACATCACCCATCCGTTATATTACAGACCCATTCCAAAAAATTAGAATATCATGGAAAAGTTGACTAATTTCCATAATTCCATTCTAAAGGTTAAACTTTCATAGATTACAGATTCAGGGCCCACAATTTAAATGATTTCAAGTATTTATTTGTTTATTTTTACATAATTTAGGCTTCCAGCTCATAAAACCCACAAAAACAGGAATAAAAAAAAAAATTGAGTACTGTGGAGAAATCAGCCCAAACTACTTCTCAGTTTTTGCAGAAAAAAAGAAATTAGAATCACGTCAAGTCAATCAAAATGTAGTACTTTCAAAACGATATGTCAATCTTCAATATTTGATTGGCAATCCCTTTGCTTTAATCACTGCCTCAATGCGACGTGGAGTTATGGAAGCCCAGATTTCCTTGATGCTTGCTGTCAGCTCTTCTTTGTTGTTGGATCTGGTGGCCCTCATTTTCCTCTTGAGAATACCCCATAGATTCTCAATGGGGTTTAGGTCCAGAGAGTTGGCTGGCCAGACAACCACCTCAAGCGGTTTGGGTTCTGTTCCTCACCCGTCTTCCTCCAAACCCTTGGACCTTGATTCCTGAATGAAAGGCACCCTTTACTTTCATCAGAAAAGAGGACCTTGGACCACTGGCCAATGTTCCAGCCCTTTTTCTCCTTGGCCCAGTTGAGACGCTTCCTATGTTGGCTCAGGTTCAGAAGTGGCTTAACCCGAGGAACCCGACAGTTGTAGCCCATCTCCCGAATGCGTCTGAATGTGGTGGTTTTTGAAGCTGTGACTCCTGCCTCATTCCACTCTTTCTGGATCTCTGCCAGATTCTTGAATCTTCTTTTTTTGATAATCCGCTGAAGCCCATGGTCATCTCTTTTGCTGGTGCATCTTCTCCTGCCACATTTTGTCTTTCCACTAGACTTTCCATTGATATGCTTGGACACAGCACTTGGATACAGCCAGCCTCCTTAGCTATGAACTTTTGTGGTTTACCCATCCTATAGAGGGTATCAGTGATGGTCTTCTGGCCAGTTGTTATATCTGCAGTCTATCCCATATTCAAACATTCATGCCCTGCAAAATTTGGGCTGATTTCTCCACAGTATTGTAATTTTTTTAAATCCCGTTTTTTGGGTTTTATGAGCTGGAAGCCCAAATTATGTAAAATACTTGAAATTGTTTAAATTGTGGGCCCTGAATCTATAATCTATGGAAGTGCTTTTTGAATGGAATTATGGAAATTCTAATTTTTTGGAATGGGACTGTATATGGTAGGCTCTCATCTCAGTGCGTAATTAATTGACTGTTCTCTGCTTTTTGATTTAAATAGATAGATAGATAGATCATTAGATTCAACTTTAGTGTCATTGCTTAGTACAAGTACAAGGCAATGAAATGCAGTGTTTACCTCCATGAATTTATTGACTGGTAGGTAATTGTGGGGTTGTAACTGTAATTTTCTGTGCTTACACATTACATTTGGCTATCTTTTGTCATCTTTCTCTTTCCACCATTTTGTAGGCCACACCAATACCCCCCCCCCCTTGATACCCTGGTGTCTACTATTCTAAGCTCAGTGAAAACTGAGCACCTGTGAGCCTTCAGACGAAGTTTTACTAACTTTCCCAGCAGCCAGACACAACATTGTTCACGCCAACACCAAACGCCTGAGTGACTTTAAAAGAGAACTGTGTGTTTGGTGTATGTGTGTGGGAAACATATGGGGTAATGAAGTCATAGAGGCTCATGAGAAACAGCGTCCAAACACACACTCAGGCATGCAAACACACAAGTACTTGTGTTGTCCATGTGAAGCCAATCTGATATCGTTCTGACCACAGGAAGCACCCAGCCACAAACCACAAGGCTTCCGGGATTGCATGGTTGTGAAGCCATAAAAATCCATTCTCGATGTCCAGTTAATCCCCCATGCAAGACCATGTGTAATGTTGGACACTTGAGTTGTGGCACTCTCAGAACTAGAGCAAGAAGCCTGTGCAGATTTATTGCTGCCTTAGCTGAGGGTAATGAGATCTCAGGTTACATTTATTGCATTGCCGAACGCTGTCACTCGCAAGAGCTTCAGCTGAATCGTCTCCATCATTTCAGTAGGAGGAAGCGTGACGGGTTGATGAGAGAATGGCAGTGAGAAAGTAAAAAAAAAATGGACTCAACGTTAGTCCAAATAGCAGGATTGATCTGTTGTTCATCAAGGATCTGCAGAACTTTAATAACCCCTGATTATGAACAGTTGTGGAATTTTAGAAACGAAGTTCAGCCGTTTGGTAAACATTAAACAAGATTTAACCAGTGAAAGAACAGAAACGATCCAGTCCTGCTTGTTTCATGTTACATTATAAAGAGCCTTTGACAGATGTGGGCTCATGGGGGAGATTTGAAAGTCTGCTTTGTCTGACTTTATGCTGTAAGAATAAATGGGAAAGAGATAGAGCAGGAGTGTACGAGTGTCACTTTGTGCTGAGGCAATCAGTTCATAACTCTGATATACAAAATAGACCTTATTTCTGTTTGCCTGGCTCCTCAAATACGTATGGTCATTTATATTAGCAAAACTGTATTTGGGTTTGAAGTACTTAGCTTTTAAACTGCTTAAAATAAGGCTTGAGTCATCACAGAGTGTAACATCTTTCTATAAAGATTATCTTTTTTTTATTAAAGATGATTAGTCTGTTAAAGACAACGAAAAGAGTATTTGAATCTGTCTGAAAAGTTTTTGAGTCTGTCTTATGCCATGAAAATGTTTTTGAGATGCCACTTACTTAATGGTACAAGACACCTGGATGGGCTCAAGTGTCCTAATGCATAATTGTCTGGCATCATTCAGATGTCACTGGGAGTGAAAAATTAAGCCAACATTTCCATAAGCGATCCTGGCCACATCCTGGATCGTTTAATTCTGTGTCACACTCAAGACTGGTAAATCAGTTAACCTGACGGCATGTTTTTGTGTCCGTGCGTCCATCTCTTTAGCCGACTACAGCACCAGCGAAATGCTCGTGAACATGGGCAACTTACCCCTGGACGAGTTTTACCCGGCCGTTGCCATAGTGACGCTGATGCGCATCCTGCGCGACCCCTCACTCTCCAACCACCACACCATGGTGGTGCAGGCCGTTACCTTCATTTTCAAGTCATTGGGCCTTAAGTGTGTGCAGTTCCTGCCCCAGGTCATGCCCACGTTCCTCAATGTCATCCGGGTGTGTGACACCAGCATTAAAGAAGTAAGCATCCACTTCACATGGAGCTTTTTAGAATAGGTACAACGTATTTGAGATTTATTAAGTATTAAGTTTGATTGAAATTTTGATTTCAATACACCAGTGAAAATGTTCTGCTTTAAGAATTATGTACTTGATGTATGTTGGTTCATCTTTTCTTTTGTCATTTTCCAATTAATCAATTAGTTTGCTCATTTTAAACAGTATGAATGTAATTCATAATAATACCTTGATCTTTTGTTAAGGCTATTTGAAGCTAAAACCATGGCATTTGGCAGACACCCTTATCCAGAGTGACTTACATTTATCTCATCTATACAACTGAGCAGTTGAGGGTTAAGGGCCTTGCTCAGGGGCCCAACAGGGGCAGCTTGGTGGGGGTGGGACTTGAAATATAGTTAGTGATTGAGTGAAACTCAACACAGATGCATTGAAATCACGCGGACATATCGTAAAATACCTTATATTTCCATTATTAGTGTCAGTAAAAAGGTTGAAGTTTGGTTTTAATTTATGACAAATGTGAATCAAGTGTACTAGAACCTCTTGAAACTCAGTCAGTGACAGATAAACGATTACTTTACACTAGGGGATCAACAGTCAAGGAATTCTTTATTTTGCAATCAATTTTTAAAAAAGTACCCAATTTGTTTCCTTTTTTATTGAAACAGTGGAAAAAAAATTGTGGACCCCAGAGAACCCCATGGCATTATGCACAGATGTTGCTTCTGTGAATTTCTACTTAGACAAACAGCTTATTAAATCATGGTGAATTTTGCGGTGGTAGTTCAGTGGAAGGCCATGAATTCAAATCCCAGCACCACTAAGCTGCCACTGCTGGGCCCCTAAGCAAGGCCCTTAACTCTCAACTGCTCAGCTATATAAATGAGATGAATGTCACTCTGGATAAGGATGTCTGGCAACTCTAATTGGATGAATATATGAGTTTGATAATGTCTCTTCTGATCTGTTAGCATTCACTTTATTTAACTCCACCTGTTTTTATCCCCCTCTTAGTTAGTTCCTCTCCTAGGAATGGTGGTGTGCTTCGTCAAGATCCACATCCGACCCTACATGGACGACATTGTCACCCTGATCCGAGTAAGTGCCCTGTCGATTTTTATGGGTCCAGTTTTCTCAGTCTAGCCCCTAATGAGGTACTCGACACTTGTTTTCACTAAGCATTGATACAGGCGTGACTATAAAATGAAAAATCTCTATTCAGGGAAAGTTTATTTTGCTGCCCTTTTCCTCAGAGTCTCACTTAACACCTTTATTACAACCCTGCGGGAACGGATTAAAGAGCGAAAAAAAAAATATTTTATTTACTCATTCAGATAGACATACAGCAAGTGGGAATTGCTATTGCAGATTTGTCATAAAAATAATGCTGGGGGTTCAGAGGTCTCTTACAGCAGCCAGCAGTCGTCTGGCTGAAGATTTTGACAGTTTTATAAGGTGTATGACTCACCGTTTCCACCCCCATCATCTGTTCTTTGCTTTTGCAAGACGATCGTTTATGCTTTTGGTTTATAAAACGGTATCAGGTATAAAAGTAGGGTTAAGCTCTATTGCTGAACGCCTGGCCTGGCCCTGACTGTCACTGACCTAATGTTGTTCAGTGCAGATAAGTTATAACCTTTATTCCAGTCTGCCCTTGCCTTTTCAGTCAGTCTGAATAAGATGTTTTTAGGTGCTTTCACACCTAATATTCTGGGTTCTGAGTGTGAATCAGAGCAAAATTGATACGTTTTGGATTGTTTTGGTATTTGGTTAGGTTTCAACTCAGGTTGCACATAATTCCTCATACTCAAGGATTGAAGTGTACATGCAAAACTGGTCAGAAATGCGGCAATGGAAAAAGTTACATGCATTGTCGAAAAAACATAATTCACCCAAGCATAGTGAACTTGGAGCCTTTGCTAATTAAATGAGTAGTTAATAAGTGAGAAAAAAAATGTTTCTTATTTTGTTAATTGGTTCAAATATCCAACACATCTCCAATTTCCGCAGATCTCTCTGCAGTGCCCATTGTTAGTGCCTTGCAGACCAGTATAGTAGTTAATATTTATAAAAGAAAATATCCAACCTAAAATACTCTACACAGCATGTTTGATTCACTTCCTTTAATTGAGTTGAATCACTTTTGCACTGCAGTCAAACCACACTAGAGTTTGCTTGGAAGAGCAGACCAAGTCCACATCACCCAGATGCTATCAGACCGGTCGTAGTGCTGTGTGCCTGAGTGTGATTAATGAACCGCACCAAGGAAAAAAAAAAGCCCAAGAATTTGATTAAAACAGACTAAACACTGCTCATATAACTGCACCCTAACACATTTTAAAAATACACTTCAGCCCTAAACATGAGCTCATTCATATTTCAAGTTCAAATTTTTTACGTAATTGGAAGCCATTTAATTTCTCCCTATAATCATAACCACTCTCAGTGATTTCATCTCTGTTAGAACCTAATAGCTATGCTACTTTGCAAAAGCAAGCACAGAATGTTCTTCTCCTGATCTATTGGTGTACCTGCAGGAATATTGGACCCCTAACAACCCAATGCAGAACACTATCATCCTCCTCATCGAGCAGATCGTGGTGGCTCTGGGAGGAGAGTTCAAGCTGTACTTGCCACAGCTCATCCCACACATGCTACGGGTCTTCATGCATGACATCAGCCCCGGGAGGAGCGTTACCATGAAGGTAAAGTTGTGCACAAGCACATACAGGTCATGGTTACTTTGAATTATTTAGAACTGCAGCTGGACAGCTTGCTCATGGTCATCATTTACAAGTGAGTCCTGCAGTCTCAGGCATTCAGCAACCCACTGACCAGGTGTATTCTAAATGCTGTTTTTGTATTTTCCCCCAGCATTAATGCAATTTAGTTTCGATTTCCTGTTTCTTTTTGAGATAATAGGTTCTCCTTGGAGTAGATTGGCACACTGGTGTTATAGGCGAGTTCTTCACATTCATTCCATTCTTTACTTCACATCACAATCTTAGGCATTTTTACGCAAAATATTTTTATATCGCAGTTAACTGACACTAACACGCTCCCTGGAATGGAAAATTTTGTGTAAATCATAGCACATAGAAGGTGGATTCTGCTTTTCCTATGCACAAGCTAGTTGATCTAATACTGTTGTGTGTAAATGGTTGATTGTTTTATTCCCCTTATAGATAGGATAAGGAATAAGTCGATATTGTGTCTCAAATTGAATGCAAATTAAGTGACCATATCAGAATCCAGCAAATACAGGACAAGCAACTGTGCATTAAAGAACATCTTTGACTCATGATATGCTACCTGTCAGTACACTGGAAAAAACAGCATTTAGAGCAGAGCTCAGGTGGTTTGGCAAAGAGTCCCAGGCTAAAACTATTACCCCGATGCAACAGTTCACAAAGATAAATACTTGGATTTCTCAGGCTGGTGCTACTTAACTGTCATATGGACTCATTGAACTCAGTGCTCTACCTTCTGAAATGTGTTGAACAACATTTGCATTGTGGCTCAAATCAGTAAAACTACTCGTGCCACTCTTGGATGCTCCGCCCACAGACCACAGAGCGTAATCGTTTGTGCACTTTTTTGCCCATCTTGAAAGTTCCAGTCTGACTGTCTGTACAGGTTTTCATATATACACATGTGCTGGTTTCCAGTGGAAAAAAAATTCTTTGTTGAATAGTGCCCAAAGGAGCTTTTCAGAGCAAGAGCAGTAGCTGATTGAATGGAATCCTGTCAATCAAAGATTTCCCAAAGTCGTGTTTGAATCTGCATTTTCATTCAACTGGCTGCAAAAGGAGGAGGTTATTGGGTACAGTGTAATGGAAAAAAAATACCTTGTGGAGCTATAAGCAAAAGCTAGAAGTTTGTCTTGCACGGCTTTCTCAAACTTGGTCCGTATTCCTGTTTCAGTTTACTTTTGTAAGGTTGAATCCTAGAAGTTTGTTGGTATTGGTATACTGTATTTAGCTAGTTTAATAGGTATTGTACAGGCAAATATATCAATACATTTTATATGTCCTATACTTCTACTGCAAGGGCTGATCTTGAGATATTTTGTCTCATAAATTTGATTAATGGTAGCAAAGGATGTGTGTTCCTACTTGTGTACTAACGGAGCATCAATGTTGAATACATCTGGAGGCTGTAAATGATATAAACACTACATTCACCTAAAAGCAGGTGAACCCGGTGCACCGTGTTCCCCACACTCATATTATCTTCCCAGACTCAATAAACGTACTTCATTTAATTTTCCATTTGCTTGTTTTTTTTTTCTGCTGCCTTATTTGCATTTTTAGATATTCCGTTCTGATAATGTGGATGTTCCCTCAGTGCCAAGTGCACATGTTCTTGTTCTTTTTTTTGAATGTAGCTCGAAAGTAAAGTAGCTAACATATTTCACTTTTATACATCTGTCTGTATTTGCCTCCTGATGCGCATTCGCTATGGGCATTAAGGACAGACGGATGAGTGCTTTATAATGGAAATCTGGAAGAGTTTCGCTCAATTGATGCAACTTTAAGTGCTTCACATCCCACGTGAAAATTAGGTCATGGTCCCACGGTAAAATTATGTCACGGATTCCAGTAGATTTTGAAAGTTCATCCAATCGAGCAAACACAAAGGTCCAGTATTAAGATGTTTTCATCTTGTTTATAGTTTATCCAGTAAAAGCCTTATGGTCTAGGGATGAACTCACTGCTCAGAAAAACAGACCACTGTTTTAAGGGTTATGTAAACCTGCATTCAGTTCTAGATCTCAAATGTTAAAAAAATGCTTCAATAAAAGAACACTAATAGTCCACTTTACTTTACCTTCAAAACTTTTATTTTTTGTTCCCTGACATTAACAGTGTCTATCTAGACAAAGAAGGTTATGGCACCTAGCTAGCTAGTAATAAATGCAAATAATCAAACAGAAATGTATACTTGTACAATACACATACAGCAAACTCCAGGTGATCCAACTGGTGCGGATATGTTTAAGTGTAGTTTTGTCTGGATTTCAGCTGGTGAAATATCACCACCGTTCCAACTCTAAAATATCTGGTTGGGATCAGTGTGCTTGTATAAGGCTAAGGGATCCATGAACTCATTTACCCTCCACACTTGTTTTTATTCCCCTTTTTTCCCATCCACTTCCATTGAGTTTCATTTTAGTTTCAGTTTTTTTGTCATCTGTACTTCTGCTTGAATACTGTAGTGCAAACCTTAATTACAGAATACTTTTAGTGCAATCCTAAATTAGATAACTGTCCCAGTCTGATATACTAGCTCATTTAGCTTTTATTCAGTAGGTAGCAGGTTTGATAAAAGGTATAGATAAGTGAGAATGGAAAATCTACAGGGGTTAGACAATGAAACTGAAACACCTGTCATTTTAGACCACAGAATTTATTAGTATGGTGTAGGGCCTCCTTTTGTGGCCAATACAGCGTCAATTCGTCTTGGGAATGACATCTATTAGTCCTGCACAGTGGTCAGAGGGATTTTAAACCATTCTTCTTGCAGGATAGTGGCCAGGTCACTACGTGATGCTGGT
>JAOVYV010000034.1:5975120-5991857 GCA_025674545.1 Hassar affinis | reverse complement strand
GCCCTACACCATACTAATAAATTATTGTGGTCTAAAATGACAGGTGTTTCAGTTTCATTGTCTAACCCCTGTATATGGAATTATCATTATCATTATAATCAGGTCAATGTCACAGCAATGGCTTCATTTTCTTCAAAAGTTTCCTTCCTGTTCAATATTTATTTTAAGGATACTTTAGACATACAAATTAGTAACAAGAAGTCCTAGACTAGATGCCCCCTATCAAGTTCTACTTGTTTTTTTATTATTACTTTCATCAGAGCAATAAAGGAAATCTGATGCTGAAATGGATGTTCATAGCTGTTACAGCATAAGCATACAGTGTACGCTACGCAAGTGTCTTGTTTTGCGCCCCTCCATATCATTAAACGTACAAACCCCATTTCAGAACAGCTGGGAATCTGAAATCTGTAATGTATTGGTTCACTTGACAAACAAAAGATTTTTCTTTGAGATTGTTTTCAATGACAAACTTAATTCTGTTTGTTAAATATAAAGAAATTTAGACATTGACGCCTGCAACACGAACAGAGGCATGTTTACCACTGGGTCAGTTTTTCATTTAATTAGATTTTTTAATCATTTGGGAATTGAAGATACTGATTGTTGCCATTTTGCAAGTGGAATTCTTTTCTGGAAATGGCGTTTATAATTATATAATAAATAATAATAAATTGTTAACGCTGACAAATTACTGTGATTTTGGGATTTTTGATCTGTGAGCATTGTACAATTATTTTTGGTTTCATACAACGGTGGCACTGTGTATTAAAATGTAATTTCTACATACTTCTACACCCTGTGTAAAACACAAACTCTGCAGTTTAGCGTACACTGTAAACAAAACAGCTTACTTTACAAATGTAAGTATCCAGGCTACACTCAAAATGTTGTGTTTCTGTTAACTTAATATTTCAAATTTTTGAGTGCAACCGGTAAGTAATGTTTTTTGGAGAGCCACAATATCAGTTGGTTTTGAACTATATTCTGTAGCATACAGGCACCATATGTCATGCCATGTCATACTGAAAGAGAAATATTAATGCATGCTCTCCCTTCTTTTCATTGGGTTGTAGGGTGGAAATTGCCATTTTTGTACCATTAGCTTTGTAAAGGCTACTAATTAGTTAAACTCTCTCTTTAACCATGTCTTGCAGAATGTGCCTACGGGACCAAACAACAAACCCAAACTACCCATCGTCATCGCCCAGTGTGGAGAAATGTGATTTTCATCTTTCTTTTTTTTTTGAACAGCTTTATTGTTATCGTTTATTATATTCATGTCACCGAAAAGAAAACCTTCAGATCGAGATATTTATGGTGTTTTCTGACTTGTGATTATTGTGAAGTACAACAGAGCTATGCTCTATAGTATGTTTCTCACTAATTCCAGCATAAATAACTGTGATATCCTCCTATACATTTACAAACAGGGTGGGACAAATACAGAAAGCAAGTGTCTCCTGTTTCTCTTGTGGTGTCAGAAGAATACTTTCATTGTCCATCTTTTGGATTGCTTTAGCGTTAACTATTCACAATGCTGTCTGACTGCATTCTCTGCCAAGTATCCAGAATAAATTTCACCTTTTTTTGTAAGGAACGGTTTCGTTCAGTCATTCATTCCCTGACATCCTGTATCTTTGTTATTAATGCCTAGGTAGTCGTCTCGTTTGATCTGATTAATAAAATTACTTTATAAGCTTTCAAACAAGAGTTGAAATCAAACCTAACCTTTTTTCCTAAGGCGTGCCATTTAATGCCAGCTCTTGACTAGTGAAATTTCTATTGTCGCTGCTCCTTCCCCAAATCCACATCCTAACCTATCTGAAAGCCTCCTCCTATACCCACCATCATGGCTCAGACCCCCATCCCGTACGCACAAAAGAGCCCTTTCAGCAGAAGTGCTGGAAGAGCTCTGGTCTCGGCAGGAGGTTTCAGAGGGTCAATGTTAAAGGCCGTCTTTGTGCCTGGCCGTTAACAACAAGCTCTTCACACGTCGTCCAGCCACTCGGCTTCAGCGCCAGCACAACATTTACATGACAAAAGTGGAGGAGGTTGTGTGGGACTGTCTCACACTCTGCCATGATCCCGTCTCATCGAGTGTTCCCATTTAAAA
This sequence comes from Hassar affinis, assembly GCA_025674545.1. NCBI lineage: Eukaryota > Metazoa > Chordata > Actinopteri > Siluriformes > Doradidae > Hassar > Hassar affinis. The sequence goes on along the minus strand of JAOVYV010000034.1, from coordinate 5,989,741 downwards.
TGCAGCGGGCAGTATCTGTGTGTGGGGATGTGGTTATAAACGCCATGTTTCCACACTGAAATTGTAAATTCAGTCACAAGGTTAAAAATAGGCATGACGGTTCATACAGTACAACGTTTCTGTTTCTGGATGCTGTGCTAAAAGGGTTTCACACTGGATTTTGTTCAAGATCAAGGGCTGTTGCCTTGAAATAATTAAAAGAAGTATGACTATATTGTTTTATTCCACTAGAAAGCTAAATACAGAGTCTCAAGCGCATTTGTCAGCATACAATAAAGGGCATTCTTTATGAAAATCAGATTAGAGGTTTGTCTGATAGAACATTACCAAGTTATTATTATTAGTAGTGGTATAAATTGAGTACAGGCTCTTTATGTACTATTCTGTTTAATGTGACCAGCTCTTTTATGAGTAGTATCTGGTCCTTGCTGCTTGTGTGTGAGAGCTGACAGGTCTGTATGAGAGAAGGCTGATGATCTGCTGGGCTGATAACACTTGGAACAGTTTATTAGACAGTAATAACGAATCCATTTCCATTGTAAAGATTCGGGCTTTAAAACGACACTTTCCTCACATACGAAAACATAAAAGGCGATGAACTGATCATCTGACATTTCAGACCGTGTTTCCAGCCCGCATGTGTAAAACTGAAGGCATTTGTGTTGCTTCCTTTCTGCCTCCATTTTAACATGTACAGCGATGCCTCGGCGCTCTCGTTTCGTACCGAGCCAATCACAGGCCGCGCGCGCGCTGACACGGCGACGTCTATTAAAGCCATCCAATGAGGTTGAGGGAAATGTGCGCCGCCGGATGATGACCCGCGTCTCGACCAATCAGCGGAGAGAACGGGGTGTTGCGCAGGAATATCGTCCCGTAGCTTTTGTAATTCCGTCCAGTTCGATCGGCAACGGGAGCGGAGAAAGGAAAGCAGAGAGCCCGAAGGCAGTAGCCCCCACCACCGCCGGCCCAGGTTACCATCTAGCACCGGGAAAGAACACACTAGAGAGCCACCGCCGGCTTTACCAACAAGAAACCACCATGAGCAGCGAGGCCGAAACACAGCAGCCGCCGCAGCCTGCCGCCGACGCGGAGAGCCCATCCAGCCCGGCAGCCGCAGCTACCGCGGGGGATAAGAAGGTCATCGGTGAGTGAGTGAGCGAGCCGGCGGCGGTGCGTTACCGCGTGTGTGTGCAGCGCTGCGGCTCGGCAAGGTCCGGTCCTCTGTTACTGTCACACCGCGGCTTTTACTGCCAGGAGTTCTTCGGCGCGGTGTTGTGTAGTAACTGTTACTGTGTGAGCACACATTAATACACGCGGATTGGTAAAGTTTGTTAAGTAAGTTAAGCAGTCCTGTCTGCTGACGAAAGTGAGTTAGTGATCATTTGCCTGGCTGGATCAGCTTCCAGTCGCAGTCGCTTCATTTTCCTAAAATACCCAAATAACCAAATAGCCCTGCGCGCTTCTCACTCGTGTCGCGTGTCACTCCGGCGCTGCTTCAGCACTGAGGCTAGCCGACATGCTAACAGGCTAAATGCTAACACGAGGCCCGTTTGTGCGTGGCTCAGCGCCGGCCGGCTAGCGGACTGTATCCGGAGAGAATCGAGTAAAAACTGTAAGTAAACCGAATACTGCCATTCTGTAACGAACCTGCGGCAGAAATATGGTCGTGGAGTCGTTCATACCGGACACCGCGGTGTGTGTGTGTGTGTGTGTGTTAGCACTGAGGCGACTTTGGCCTTGATCGTGACCCGCTGTGTCCCCAAAACACACACCGCTGTCCGGTGGTCCGCCGCCTGCCGTGTGAGCCAGTGGTACATTATTGGGAAATACAGCACATAATCCAGCAGCATCCCAGACTTCACCGCTCACAGGGCAGACTGCAGTTTTTTCAGAAAGATCCGACAGATGAGCGACTCTTTGTTTGCCTGTGTGTGTGTGTGTGTGTGTGTGTGTGTGTGTGAGAGAGAGAGAGAGAGAGAGACTAGCCCTCTGGCCTACCTGCACTCTCTCCGACACTGTACACACACACACCCCGCTGTAACGCCTGGGTAATGAGGGATGTCCAGTTTATTACACTTTAGTTGTATTGCGGTGATCATATCTCGACACACACTCCACACACACACACACACGCCGCTGACTGGCTCCTTCACTCGGCATTCCCAAAATGTCCGCCGCTCGGCTGGGATGCGGACATTTCTATTGTCTGAGCGCGCACCAGTTTCGGCTGATTTGAGAGGACCTGCGCCGGACCGCGCCGCTCTGTCTGAGCACTGTGTGTGTGAACGCACGAAACTGATTCGTAAATATATACTGAGGTGAAAGGAGCCGAGTGTTTGCTTACTGGCTCTTGTCCGACCACATGGCTGAGGCTAAATGCTAAAAGCGCAGATGACGCTAGTTAGCAGCCCCGCTAGCTGCCTGCACGCTTAGGAAGTTTAAGGCGAGGGCTCGCAGTTTTCACCTCCTCCACTACACATCCAGCCGTCCTGCTCGACACGCCAGTTTCTCCTGGAGCTCTTAGTCTAGCGCACCACGTGGGATTCCTGCGTCTTCCTGCTTTCAGACTTCACCGTGTCATTTCCTTGAAGTAATGACTCGACGTTGATTCCGCGCAGTGACCCGGAGTGACTCGTACAGGAGAATTGTTTAGCCAGGGTGTGTTGTGTGCTTTAACTCGGGTCTGAAATCAGCTGCTCGTGTTAAATTCAGACTGCACTCTCGGTCCAGACTCGTGGAGGAGTTTGGCAATGAGGGGCTCTGATGTGAGCAGCTGGTTATGCACACCGACACTTCAGGATCATGGTCTATAAACAGCGCGACAGTTGGAGACTATAAATAGTTTCTTCTTCACTTTGGCAATGCCTGGTTTCCTGAGGCTTCCTTTCATAGCTGTGCTGTTTGGGATTCCACTAAAACACTGCTTTGTATGAAGTGTATTGGGTGCTGAGAAAGCTCATGGTTCTTATCAGACCTGTTTGTGTTTTCTCTTTCTAGCAACAAAAGTCCTGGGGACAGTGAAGTGGTTCAACGTAAGAAATGGCTATGGTTTCATCAACAGGTAACCCACTCGAACCCCCTCAGAAACTAGGCAGTATATGTGGGTCAGGGAACAGCCTCAATCCTATTAAGAGTTTTTAAATACTAATAGCCGAGCTGCTGAGTCCTTTAAAGAGCATCCTGTGTACCCAGTACCTATTATCTAAATCCTGTTTATTTTCTCATATTGCATCTCTGATGCCTGGTCTCTGTGATTGGAAGGAATGACACAAAAGAAGACGTCTTTGTACATCAGGTAATCATTTGCCGTGTATGCTGGTGGCTTGTTTCTTATGAATTGAAACCAAAATAAATGCTTCATTGAAGCACTTGATGTAATCGGTCATCTTTTGATGTTGGTTGTCCCCAGACTGCGATAAAGAAGAATAACCCAAGGAAATACCTTCGCAGTGTAGGAGATGGAGAGACTGTGGAGTTTGATGTGGTTGAAGGAGAAAAGGTGAGCTCTTCATATTGGCTGTCAACAAAGCCTTGATTTAAAAAAACTGTTGCCCATCTTTCAGTAGGGACACATCTGTTACTGTTATTGAAAAGCTCCCAAGCCATTATAGAGTGTGAGTGTGATTGCATGTGAGGCCTTTTTTAATCGTGCAGCCAACCTCACAATTGTTTAAACCACTATACTGCAGGGAGCTGAGGCAGCCAATGTGACTGGGCCAGGCGGCGTGCCCGTGCAGGGCAGCAAATATGCAGCTGACAGGAACCGGTACAGACGCTACCCACGCAGGAGGGGCCCACCACGTGACTACCAGGACAACTACCCAAGTGATGGGGAGGGAGACAAGAGGGAGGCAGGAGACAGCACTGGCGAAGGTGATCAGCAGCAGCGCAAGCCTTCCTTCCCTGGCAGGAGGCGCTACCCTCCATACTATGTGAGAAGACGCTATGGCCGCAGACCCCCCTACACCAACACTCCGCCCAGGGGAGAGATGACCGAGGTACGCTGGCACATGATTGTGACTTGAGCAATATAGCAGGTGGAATAAAATTCTCTGAATCGAATAAAACTCTGTGGCATGTTGCTTGTAGGGTGGAGAAGGTGATGAGAACCAGGGTGGTCAAGACCAGGGCAATAAACCAGTGAGGCAAAACTACTACAGAGGCTACCGGCCAAGGTTCAGACCAAGGTTTGTATACTTGTTTGAGGCACCATAAGATACCATGATTATGAAACTTCTCTACCAGAAATCACTTGCTGCTGCTGAGGATGGTCCCACACGAACAGTCTTATTTTAACACTTTAAATAGAACAAACATTCTTTAAATCTTAAGATCACCACGATGGACAGCTTAAAGATACGCTTAGAAAGCATGAATCCATTTGGATTTGGACAGCAATTGATATACACTACAAACCCTGTTACTTGTGATGAACAATTTTACACTCTGTCAGTTAAATCTCCATTAGTGAACAGTTGATATCAGCAAAATAGACTTCGTGTTAAAACTTTAATAAATTTACTGGTTACAACTGCAGTTTTTCCATTACATAGCAGGTAGTTATAGAAAGGATTATTTATTATTGCACTATCCGGTGTCACCCAAATGATGATGGGTTCCCTTTTGAGACTGGTTCCTCAGAAGGTTTCTTCCTCCTAACTTGTTCCTCTGGGAGTTTGTCACCCTTGACCCTGGCTTGCTCATTAGGGCTAAATTTTATGTCTTTGTAAAGCTGGTTTGGGACTATGTTGTAAAAAGCGCTTTAGAAATGAAACAATTGATTTACACAAGTGCCAATCTAAATATTCCAGAGTATGGCTCACTTGCCAAGAACTTTTGTTTATGCTGTATCATATACATTCTTTTGATTTCATGCTTTATTGCTGACATGGCTGTGTCTACACAGGGGCCCACCTCGACCCCGGCCTGCACGGGAAGAAGAAGAGGATAAGGAGAATCAGGGTGAGGGCGGTCAGAATCAGGAACCCCGGCAGCGCCGCTATCGTCGCAACTTCAACTACCGCCGCAGACGGCCTCAGACCACCAAGCCCCAGGACGGCAAGGACAGCAAGGCAGCCGATGCATCAACCGACAAATCAGCCGCTCCCGAGGCCGAACAGGGCGGGAATGAGTAGACCAACCGCCACCGGCGTCACCATCTTGCACCATCCTGCCGGGTTGGTTTTACCCTTTTCAGCGTTAATCACGAAGAAGTACATGGCAGTCATTCTGTGATGCAATAATCTTACTGACTCTAACTGCAAAGTACAAGAGTTCTTTAACAGTGGTTGTGATTCTATTGGCCATGCTGTAACCAACTACAATTAGAGCAATTGTTTGTCAAAAAGGTGACCAAAGTTAATGTAAAGTTGCTGGGGTTCTGGGATCATTTTCTTATTAATGATGTTTTAGGATCACTAGTTTATGACCAGAGGTCGACACTTTTTTTTTGGCTTTTTTGTACCGCATGCATTCTTAAAATCTACATGGCCAAAAACAGATTTCTCCTATACTGGACCATTTTGTGGGGATGTTTCAAATAAATTGCCAATGTAGACTGTTTGTGCCAGTACTGACTGCACGCATCACTTTCAGAGTAGAAACTTTCACAATTGTTAGCTTGCTGAAAGAATCATGAGTCAAACGATTAAACCATCAGACGAGTAAAACGGTCATAGTGGGAAAACTCATCTAGCTAATTTCATAATACCATTCTGTATATTGAATATGGTATTACATCCTATACTTATACTATTGTCGTTGTCAATAATTAGCTAATGTGTACTGCAAAAAGAAATGCCTCTGCGTCAGAGCTTGGCATTTGGGGTGGTGTTTTGGTTGCACTTTCTGTTGACACAAGGCTGGACCAGCCTTTAAAATGGATTACCTTATGGACTAACCCTTTTCATTTCTTGTTTGGATATGGAGGTCTTTCATGAGTCATAAATATTATATAACTGTGACCTTATTTCCACCTGTATTAACTTTTTTCCCCCCTTATTTTTTCCAGTTTTGTCAACAAGAAGAAACATCCGAGATCTGAGCAATAAGAACCAGATTTGACCTGACGATCGTCTAAGCTTGCAACATGCATTTGACCAGATTACCACCGATTGCCTGCAGAATCTATGCAGCCCTATTTTGTTTTTTCCATTATTTTTGTGACAGCTAAAAGTTTTGGGGAAACAACAGATGTTTTTCTAAATCGGTCTTAAGTTTTTACACCAAATGGTTTTTAAAAAAAAAAAGTAATTTGATATCTGGTCAGTTTGACATTTTTAAATAACTTTTTATGTATCCAAACATGAATTTTAACAAAAGGCAAGCTCAAAATAAAAGTCAAAGGTGACATTTCTTACTGGTTTGTTGTCTGATTCCACCCTCTGGCAAGTGTATAACTCATTCACGCTATGAAAGCTTCACAAGCTTACTCTTCAAAGAAACTCATCTTTTGTCTGTTAATTGACAGCAGGTTTTCTTCTCGTCTAGCCTTATAGGCATGAGGAAGTAGTTTCTGGTCAGACATTGGTCTCTTTGCGCAGTCGCTGCATGCGCTGTATGTTGCTCTCAATGGCAGCAAGGTCGGTGATCTGTGTAGCACAGCTGGCTGGAAACCAGCCTCTGTCTCCATCCCTCATCCTCTCCCCATAGCACCAACCTGAGAAATGTCCACAGCCAGTTAAAGTGTGAAATTCTGAAGAGGCATTGTCATAACAGCCTCTAGCCTCAGCCCATAAGCAAAATGTAAACCTGAGCACTTTAAAGTTCTTGCCTCTTTTGCAATATTGCCTCATGGGTGAAGAATAAATAATTGATAATGCTAGAACTATCACTGGAGCTGTGCTTTTACAGTAAATTAAATCTACACCCACTGACAACACTGGTATAAGATGCATGTAAGGCATATAACTGATGTGCATTAGATGACTGAAAATACAAGTGGTGTTTAAAATGAGATATTTCTATAACTGGCAGTTTGGTCCATAAATAAATCAGTTGTGTTATTCATCACATTAGAACTCGAAGCTTACACTGTAACGGGGTGAGATTTCTCTAAACAAATGAACCATAAACAATTCTATCCTGCTGCATTTCCATAAAACTATTATGTAAATATTTTTATGAGCAAAGTAACCACAGCTTTAGAACAGGTCAGTTTAAGCAGCAGCTGTGAACTTGTTTCTTCCTTGAGGAACAATTTACCTAGATAAATTAATGTCACACAGACATTAAGGAATTTTGTCCCTATTATACTGTTTCATTAGGAGCTATAAATTGTGTTCGTCTGTACTGTTTTTGTACTCTCTAGGCAAAAGTTTTTATTCGTAAACTGTCCTTACCTTCCATTTCCTGGAGGACAATGACTACTTCAGCTTGCTGGAGACTCAGCTCATCTGGCTCTTTGGGCATATAGGCTTTGGTAGCTTCATACTGAGGCAGAGCTGTACCAAAGTAATAAAACAAGCACCTATTAATTTTTGTTGCAAGGCTAAAGTGGCTTTAGTTTCTGCACTGATGACGATTTCAGCTGGGGTAAATAGGAACAATTATACAGAACAAAAGGTTTTGATTTATTATTTTGTGATGGTGACAAACAGAGAAACAAATCATTTACATATGCACCAACATTAGCAAGTTAAACTAAATAAAACTGAGCACCAATGTAGTCATTTCTAGTATGTGAACTCAAACTCACCATCTTTGTTAGGGGAACACTCTCCTTGCTTAGACCAGCGTAGAGCAGTGACCCATCGAGCTCTGTCCAGCCTGCAAACACATGCACAAACCTGAAATAACTGGACTGTTAAAATTAAGCTGCAGCACTGCCCATGATGTCAGAAAATGTTAATCTGAGATACACAACATGCTGTTAAATACAATACTGAAAAGGCACCAGGGTGCTGATTTTTATGAAACATTAATTTTGATAAAACATGGGCAGCTAAAAGGGATCCTGGGCTCTTTTTTTTATTTAAATTCTCTAGCAGATTTCTTAACCATAACCAACTAATTAATGCTAATAGAATTTATTATTTCATGCTGCTGCAGTTAAACATACATTACTTTTAATGGGGGATGGGAGAGGGTGTAAATATAGGACAAAGATTTGCCTGCTGAATCCTGAGTACTTGCATATACTTACTGCCAGCTGTACTCACACACACACAAACAGAAGTTGATCACTTCTGTCAGCAGATGGCACTACAGATGTGCATCATGCTTACTTGCTTTCAGCCACCAGAACCATCTGCTCACAGCGTCCCTCGCTGTTGGGTTTCATCTCCAGCCGCAGGTAGAGCTTGTCAGTTTGCTCCTCCTCAACTTCCACATTCTCCAGAGTGGCATAATCAAACACCACATAGCTTTCTTCACTGCACACAGATTTAGACCAATCACGAACATGCAAACTAACTAACTAGCACATTACACAACTATCCTGTGATTGATTAATTAATACAGAATCATTTCATTGAAGTGCATATATCTGCTCAGAGATAAATAACAGTAATGTTATGTACAGTTTATAAAGTGAAAAGAGATTTGAGCAAAATAATCATGATCAGCATTTTAGCCATTATTGTTCATTCCACTGACTGGATTGCTTGGGTGTTGCTGGTAGCTGAGGTCCTCTGACTGACAGAAAGACCATATGTTTAAGAGTTGTCTAAGAACGTAAGGCATGCTCTGCTTAAACAACTGTCCCATCCCCCAGTGCCAGCTCTGTGCCTGTCTTTCTCTCTGCTCATTCCTGTCCCTTTCTGTCCGTCTCGGCGTCTGTGCCATCTGAGCCTGTCTCTCCCTGTCAGCTTCTCTCTCTGTTTCTGTCCGAGTCTGTCTTTCCACCAGTCTCACTTGTCTGCATTTATCCATCCCCACATCTGTCTAACTGACAGGGTGGTCTTTACTGATTCAGTCTTTAATCAGTAATCAACAACCATATTGAGTGTTTATGATTTGACAGCTCTGTGTAATGTGCTGGTAGAGGTGCTGGATAGTGAAAGATGAGTAGACCTGCCTTTTTTTCTTGGTAACAATGAGTACATCATTGAACAGGAAGAGGTAGTAGCTCTTATGGCTGAAGGCCTTCCAGAAGATCCCGAGCTCCTCCGTACACACAGCCAGCTCGCCTCTCTTTAGCAGCCAACGAGAGGAAGAGACTAACGGGAACGGCTATACCAATACAAAGGAAGAGCATTCGGTTCATTGTGAAAATAGTTTTTAATTACAGCTATGCTCTCCATTATTAAATGACGTATTCTCAATGGGTTATCTGCCTACAGAGTGCAGGCTGTATTTACAAATCACCACAATGTAGTATGTTCTATTTCAATCTATTTCACTCTATGACTATAAAGTGATTCTGAATTGTTTTGATATGACTGTAGTGCACAAGCAGAGACCTTAATCTTTCCAAAATCCATCTGTTTCTGGATGGTGTACATCTGCTCGGTTCGCTCCATCTTCCGGGCACCATCATTACAGCACTTTACCAGCTGAAGAGCAAACAAACAATCAAATTACTCTCAAGCATACTTTGCACTGAATGTGGCAGTGGCACAAATCACCTATCTGTTTCACATTTACAGTATTATGTCCTTTTTTTACCTTCTTAGAAATATTCTTTTTAAATGTTATTTTTCGTGTTCATCAAAAGAAATAGAGTAGAGTCATTCTGACCTGGACAGACCAAGAATTTATATCCTTTTAGCTATAAACTATGAACCATGAACCATAAACCATTATTGAAAAACCATCTAAGCCTTGAGACTTGAACAGTTAAGGCTGTTTGAATGCAGGTTTTAGTTTGTGTAGCAATACAATAAAAAAATGCTTTTGCCTCACTTTACTGATGGCCTTCAGTGCCCAGCGAGCTGCATAGTACTCAGTCGTCTGCTTGGTTGTCTTTTGACAGATGGTCTGCAAAAATGAAAGACAGAATAATATGACATTTTTTCCTATGCACACAAATTCAATAAAAGAGAAACTGAGCATGTCTGTGTGTGTGTGTGTGTATGTATGTATGTATGTATGTGTTCCTCACATCCATCAACAGGGGCAGACGGGTGACTCTCTGCATGGGCAGAATGAGGAAGGAGATCATAGGCAATGCTCCACATTCAGGACTGCTCTCGATTTGTTTCAGCACCAGCTTACAAGCAGTATTAGATGCACTGAAACACAAACACAGCTCCATACCATCACCTGAAACCTGAACTCATATGTTTTCTCCTAGCTGTCATTTATCTTATTTTTCAACATACTGACATATACTGAATGTACAGTATTTATTCTTGTAAGCCTTAGCCAATTTTGAGCTTTATCACCTTTAATATTTTAAGCAGTACTCTAGAGCCAAGTAGCATACTCGAGTAAGCATACTAGAGCCAAGCAGATAGGAGCAAATGGAATGAGAGGTTGCCATAAAGATTGTGTGCATTTTTAGGTACGACACCAGGGTTCATGCATTCACACGCTGTGTTTTTCGAGTGCCAGAGGGACAGTAACCTGAGCTCAGGATCATAATAGGGACCCTGGAGCTTAAGGGGGTAGGAGCATTTGTATTGTAGTATATAAGGAGTAGGGAGCTATTTGTGATTCAGCCACAAAGCAAGTATCCGTCTATCATCATCCATCTCACACTGTGTAGAAAAATTTGAAAAATTAACATCCTTCCTCATGAGAAAACAAAAACCAGTATAAGTAGTAGTACAAGAAACATATTTTTGAGGAACTGTTTTAGAACTATTTTTGGGAACATTTTCCAAATTCTGCAAGATGTCATGTCAACGAATGGGAAGTCCTTTTAATTCTAATTTTAATTGTTAAAAAGGTCTCAGATTATGAACCTGGAAGTAATGAAAGATAAAATCCCTGTAAATTGCATTATTAATTTAAAGGGCTATCCACAAGTGTGTGCTTCGTGCTTACAGTAGTTTCTGCAGTGTCCTCTGCTGGAAGGTCTCATTGGAGCAATACACAATGTATGGCTCAAAGTGATTTGTGGCATGGTCCTGGACTATGTCACTGATGTCCTTAACGACAGGATTAAGTTGATGACGCCTTTCAAGAGCTTCAAAAAATCTGTAGAAACAAAAATTACAGACACAGTTTTGCTAAATTTGCTAAAACAATTTAAAACAGTTCTGGTTTGTCTGCACTTTTGCTGACATACTGGGTACAGGATGTACAGATTTGCTTTTCCATTTTTCTTACCCATATAACAACCTTCAGGCTGAGAAACCAGCTTCAAAAGAGTCCCTCCCATGTCTCTATATAGCTGAATCTGGACTACTTTGCCCTGTTCCTAATGGCATACTTAACCAGCTATGCATAACCTAAGCTGGACTAGTGCCATATCGTTCCCTCTACCTGCAGGACAGCATTATGTTAGCTTTGGGTTGCTGATACAAATCTAGGTCAGTTATCTCAATCAAACGTAAAGTAAAGAGCACAACAGTGAGCAAGAAGACCCTCATTTTAAGAAACTTGAATACGAGAGTTAAGCTGCAAAACCAGTTTCACAAGCATGTCACAAGCATGTCTCGACACATCTTCTCGTCAGGAGAACATTGCATGTGCTATAATAAAATATGTTAGAAAACAACAGTGACACGCTGGAAAGCTTATGGAGAACAGTTTTACCCACAGCACTGTGATTTTCCCCTCTGGACAGTTTCCACATCTGTTTGCAGCACTGTAGCACCAAACAATTCATATATAAAATGCGTAAGGAATGTAGATGAACTACGGCAAGCTGTTTTGTGGGCTTGAAATAAATGTCTACCCGTGGTATCTAATGTATTTTCATAAACACAAAATAGTCTTTGGAACACATTAGTCCAATTTTAGTCAACTCTGGTAAAGTTGAGCTACATTGTCAGATCAAGTCTTTTTAATTTCACTTCACATGATGTTATGATAATGTGATAAGGATCGGTTGAGAAAAATGGCAAACATCATCTTCTGTAAGAATAGATGAATACAGTTGAGGTTTGAGAATTTCAGAAACTGCTGATCTGCCAGGATTAACACGCACAGCATCTCTACAAGTTCCTTACAATGAGGTGGGAAAAAAAACAAGTGGGGGCTCCCAAGTGGCACACCATATCATCAAAAGATTTTGAATACCAACAAATCTACAGCCATCCATGACTCGGAGTCTGAGAGAGCAAAACTGGCCTTGCAACACAGTTGTGAAGTTCATATACTGAATGTGGAACGGGAAGGACATGGAGTATATAAATCTATCCTGTGACACAGCATGAGCAGCAGTATGAAAAGATGCAGATGTCTGGGTTCATGTGTCTCACTGGAAGTATGTGGTAAGCCAAATTAAATTAGGGGAAAACTATGACAAGGGGTAAAAGGCCAATGGACAGAAATGCCATGTCGATGAGAGAGGTCAGAGGAGAATGGTCACAGAAAGTTTCAAGCTGACAGGAAGCCACGGTAATTCAAACCACTTTCACAAGAGTGGTCAGCAGAAAAGCATCTTGGAATACACAACACACAGAACCTTCAGGTAGATAGGCAGAAGGCAGTCAAGTTCCACTCCCATCAAGCCAAGATGAGGAATCTGAGGGTGATAACAGACTCACACAATCTGGACAGCCTGCTCTTTTCCCAAACTTCAGCAGTCTATTTTGTGTAAACCCAAGACACTGCTGTGTGTGAAAACCTCAAGAGAGCAGCGGTTTCTGAAATTCTCAAACCAGCCCATCCTACACAACAATTATGCTATAGTCAGAGTCACAGAGATGACATTTTTCTACATTCAGATATTTGCTGTGAACAACTGAACCTCTTGACCTGTATGTGCATTATTTTATGCATTCTGCTGCATGTATAGGTGTTCTTAATAAAGTGGACTGTGTATATACACATCGTGTACGAGTCACTAATTATGTAATAATAATAATAATAATTCTGGTGCTGGAGATATATAAATGTCTCAGTTAGTGTCTTCGATATAACATATTGGTGAAGTGTGGAAAGTGTGTGTTACCGCTTGCTGATGGCATGGACTGTAGAGATATTGGAGAAGAGATGATGGTGTTCGGTTGCTGTCATAGTCTTCCTCAAAGCCTCGTTGCTTTTGAAATGACGCACCAGGATGCCCAAGCTGTGCAGGTAAGAGTACTCGGATGTCATAATCTCGAAAATGACCTACATGAATACACAGGAAATTGCTGGTTGGAAAAACTGAAACAGAAATGAGCATTATAATTGTGCTTTGTGGACCGAAAGCAATACGGATATTAACACCTTTTTAAAATCAGGCATTTTCTCTGTGTGCATGATTCTGTATGTGGCTATATCTAGAGAACATTTTATGTCTGGGTCTCAATTTTATTTTAATATATTTTAATTTTATTTTAATATTTCAACATTTCAACACTTTTTAGGATCAACCTTTAAATATTACTCTCCCTATTAAATGTATTACTATGCTGTACATTAGGTTTTTATAGTCACATGGAATCAAGCATTAGATTAGATAGTTTCTGTAGATAGATGACCTTTAAAAAAATATTTGACATTCAAAGGAAACCATATGTGTACCAAACATATGACAACACTACATGCACCTGACTTCATACAGAACACTGTGTGACAGGAAACAGACAAGAATAGGATAACAGGGTGTGGTCGTTCTGTGTGTAAAAGGTGGACCTTGATATTTACACAGCAGCGAACCTCCACTCAGAAACCAGACATTTAATTGCTACAAAGCCAGACAACATTTAGGCTTATCACGTGTGAAAGTCCCTACTATTCCGTCAGAAATCCATAAAGAAAATGAAACAATATCAATGCATTAACATCAACAACAAATATAATAATGGATAACAGAAATAAAAATCGAAGATAGCAAGTTTTATTTTTTTCACAGAAATATAACCTAAGAGTAACCCTCGTGATTATTTTGTTTTTAATTTACATTTTCAGAGTAGGGTGTAGCTACATGCTTATGAAAGATACACTGTAAACTCAAAAGAGACTACAAAAGGTCCAGGTCACCTTTAAAAGGTCTTCTATGCAAGGTCAGAAAATGGTCACACTTAGCTTCCTGTGCATTCCACAACGTCTAGAATGTACAAAAAGCAAAACAGAAAGCTCCAGAATGAAGGCAGGCTGGCTATGTGTTATTGACAAGCAGCACTGAGGCAAATCTGTTTCAATGTCCTGACATTATACAGCAATATAATAGTCTGTTAAATATGGTTTACCTCACCTTCAGCCTTTGACCATGAGTTCAAGAAAGGAGATCTACTACTCTACTGCATGAATAGGAGAAAATTGCATTGAAGACAACAGGCTCTGTGCGAGACTGAAGAACTACAGTTAAACTTTTACTCCTATTCAAGGCTGGGTTTGGGTTCTGTTTTTGTCCTTTTTTTACGCACTTTTGTTTTTAATACAAATAGAAATAAAAAGAGCTTAGCAAGAGCTTAGAGATAGCAATGACTTTGATTGAAAGAAAACATTCTTCATCTTCTTCATCTTCTTGGCCGCTTATTCCTTTTCAGGGTCACGGGGGAGCCAGTGCCTAGCCAGCCACATAGGGCGCAAGGCAGGAACAACCCTAGACAGGGCGCCAATCCATCGTAGGGCACACA
>JAOVYV010000034.1:5681494-5692343 GCA_025674545.1 Hassar affinis | reverse complement strand
CCTACACCATACTAATAAATTATTGTGGTCTAAAATGACAGGTGTTTCAGTTTCATTGTCTAACCCCTGTACATTTACATTTATGGCATTTAGTAGACGCTTTTATCCAGAGCGACTTACAAGAGTACTTAGTCATAAACTTGGAATATCCAAAGCTAAGGCTGGTAGACCTGAAATCAAGCTACTGTGAGCTATGATACTGCTAGAATTTCGCCATACACTACCTAATAAACATTACAAGTAAAACAAATCCGAAACCCAAGTATTCCTAAACTATATAAAACCAGTGAAGAACAAGACATAGCCAATGCAATAACTGCTATAAGTGCGGTAAGAGCTTTGAGTTTCATTCACATGTACTCCAAGGTGAACCAAGAGACACCTGCAAATCCCTAGGAGATAACCAGAACCTGTTTCATCCTTGTTTAAATGTAAGAAAACTGCACTTCATAACAGTGTTTTATTGAGGTATTTATTTGTAGATCTCAGTTATCGAGAAAATGTATCGTCGGTGTATCAGGTGGAGTCGATGTATCGTCCCGGCCGTGTCTCAGTGCTGCGGGAAAGACCCGCCCCTAATCCCGGCTCCTTCCTAATCCTCACTCCTGATTGGCTCTTCTTTCTGTCTGTCAAAATATCCCAAGCCTATAATCAACACAAACTCTACTTGTACGCCTAATTCCCGTCTGAAAAAAAAAACCCTTAAAAACACGTATTTAACTCTGGTTTGTAAGCCGAGACACGACTCACACCGTGGGTAAGGTTCATTTTTATTTCTTTCCTTCAGCGTCTCAGAGGTTTTTTAATTTATTTATTCATTTTTTATTTTACCACAGAGCGCTAGCTTGTCGCTAACTTGAGTAACGTTTCCACGCGCGGACCACTAACTAACATGTCTACGTGTTGTTCAAACATGAATGACTTATAGAAAGCTTTATGCTGAAGTGAAAGCTCGGTTTCTCAGCTAACGGTGTACTAAACTAACTCCTGGCAGCTCGGCACTCAGCAGCTCACCTCAGCGGAACCTTATCAAGTTCCCTGGTACTTATAAACTCTACCAAAAATAAATCTGCCGCAGTTTTCTGAGAGAAATCCTGTTGTGGAGTCGAACAGACGCTCAGTGTGAGTATGTTTTACTTCATAGTCGGGGTATTCATGTAGTAAGCTCACCATAAAGTGTTAAATTGTATTAAAAAGTGTATTAGTTTACATAATAATAATTATTATTACATTCTTGGTGCTGTGAGTGAACGAGGATGGCTCTAGACATTGGGACGAGACCCGCCCTCGTGACATTTTCTTCATTTTCTCGAGTTTATGCAAATATACACAGCATTGTCAATGCAATATAATATATACAATGCATTAGAAAGTTTACTGTCAGTGCTGACTGCTGTGCACATTCCCCCCCCCTCTAACATAGTAGCAAATAGCAAAAAAAAAGGCACTCATTCAGGAACATTCTTCAGAATTTGACACAGACCACTGCCCAGTAATAAGCTGTCTCAAACCTGTGCACTTGGCCCTCAAAGATACAGTAAAGCATTCATTATTTCTGGAAACAAAAAAAGGTCAGGTATCTGCATTAAGAAGGTTAAGCAGGGGAAAACTGAAATTGCCTCCTAATCAGTGAGCGTGGGCATGCCTCCTGACCTGCGATTCTATTTATGGTTGCTTCTGGGTTCACTGCCCTTCTCCTGCAGCATTTCCTCTCGGCAGGCGAAGGACGGATCCCCTCCCTCGTCTCTCACGTCCCGGAGGGTTCGGTTCCAGCGGGTTAATTACTTATCTGTCTATTTGCATTTGCTCATTTGGCTGACAAAGCTCACAATTTACAACTTCCAGTCCCGACAGGATGTCGTATGAGCGGTCGAGGGTGAAAGATCTTGCTTGAGGGCAACACTGTGACGGTGCTGGGGTTTCAAGTCAGTCACGACTTTAGGATCGGTAAGCCAAAGTGTCACCGTGGCAACATGGCATTGTGAGGCACCCAGGATGGGATGCCAGTCCATCGCAGGGCACAGACGCGTCTAGGTGCCGCATATCCACTCGTTGCTGTGTATCAGGAAACTCATACGGACGTGAGGAAAACATGCACAGGCGGTAACCCGAGCTTACAGCTGAAGCTGTAAGGTGACAGAGCTGCCCACAGCTCCAGCGTGCCAACCGTACATTTTCAGATGCACAGGGTCTCTTTCACTTTTATGCAACTATTATCAGCTCTGACTAAGTATTTTTATTTATTTATTTTTATTTATTTAACACCGCTTAGTGTCTGTGCAGTGCCCTGAAACATTGTCTGCTTACTTGTACCAGTTTATCCGACCTTATTTCCTCCTTGTTTTTCAGCTCTCCCTCAGCAGTACCTCATATCTTTTACTGGAGATGCTTTTTAAGTTTGTTCCAGAAATAGTTTCCACACGTACTTGGGCCTCGCACACCTCTGCACTTGTTATGTTGTCATCTTCTTATATCATGAGACAAGCACAGTTGTGAAATACATTTTCTTTGAAAGAATATGAAAAAGTCACGTCTTCAGAAAACCTCCTGCTGGTATATTACATGCTGATACGTCATCTGATCCTAAACTGATTTTTTTTAAATGACAGATTTCATCACTTCTTTTTTTTAACAGCTTCTCTGGCCACAAGGTGTTGATTAGTTTATTATTATGGAATGTTTGCAGCTGTGAAAACAAGAATATTTCCTTGGGTAATGGATATTACTGTACACCTGGGGAGGTGTAATGGTGTAAAGCGTAATACAGAAAGATTAAACATGAACTTCCTGTCTGTTTATCCATCACAGTAAATCTGTGCTTGGTGCTCATGGTCCTCAGTGGTTCATTTATTGACTCTGTGGCTTTTAAAAACACCTGCAGTTTGTTAAAAAACGGGATCGAGTCTGTGGATGTGGTTGTGGAGTCTGTGGAAGTGCGAACGGTTTGACTAAACTGAATGAACTAAATTAAAGTTTTAGCTCTGTGTCTGTAGAAGTGCATTTAAGCCTTATCATGTTTAAATGAAGCCAGTTTTTTTTTTTTTATGAAAGAAGTCTGGAGAAGGATATTTTCCATAGAAATTTTTTTTTAAAGCATTCCTACCCATGTCCTTTTGATAGCTACATGTTTGCAATTTTTCAGATTTTTTTCCGACAGATGTTGTACATTAATTAAGCAGTGTTTTGGCATCTTAGTGAAGTATGAAATGCAGTTAGTAGATTTGTAAATGGAGCAAACATTTATTCAGATTCTGCCCTTCAGCTCAAATTCATCCATCTTACATCAGGGAGCCTTGGGGAAAAGAGCAGTTTAATAAAAGCCTGTAATCTGTTTCTTCATGTTTAACTACTATGATTTGCATATTATAAGAAAATGGTGTGTCCCAGTCTTACTGCATGGTTTGAGAAGAGCCATGTGTGCATATCCTCTGCAGGAGTTGGATGTCAGCGGGATTTTTTAATTTTATTCTTATTTTCATTTTTTATTCTTATTGCAGTCGTTCAGGGAGTTCACTGTCGCAGCCATAATGCTGGAATCTCTCGCCTCTGTGCCTGGTTTGTGCCCGCAGACGGTTAAGTCTAAAAGTATGTATAAACTCTTTGTCTGACATGTCGTTGGCTGCATCCGGTGGTTTTTGTAGCACAATATTACGAAGAGCAATACTGTCTAGGATGGGAGAAAAAGAAAAGCCAGAAATATGTGACGGTTGTGTAGAAAGAGCTGGTGTTCCTAAAAGTAGATATTTTGTCATTCCAGTTCCAAGCTACTAATGCAGTGACGTATTTGTTATGCCACTGATCAGCTTGAATCCTGGCACAGTTAAGAGCTTGAAGCCTGAGTTCCTGAAAAATCAGACATTCACTTTGTAATATTCTAATATTATTAGAGGTATTATAAAGTGTATTGAGCAAAAAGTTCACTAAAGTCGTAATATACTTTGCAACATTCTAGTGCAGGATTTCCAGAACTGTTATAACGCCCGATTTATAATATACAACTTATTGTTACAACTTTTGGACATTTTATCATATGTCAGTAACACAAATGTGCACCCTTATTGTAGTCACACTTGAACCGTAGTCAATAAAAGATCATTTCTGCATATTTTCATGTGCATTTGCTTGACAGCTGTTGTTCCGCTGAGTCAGAAAAACTTGACGTTTTTGAAGGATGTAGCAGGGGGAAGACAAATGGAGAAATCTGTCCGTTTCTCAGGGGAAAAGACTATAATAGCATACACCATTTGTTTAAACGCGACTTCCTTGAATGTAATTCCCAGTGACATTTCAAAATAGCATCACACGAAATCTGTCATCATAGTTAAATATTTGTGATGTTTAACATGGGGAATAAATTAAAAGAAGGGCTTGCGAATGTCTCTCATGACCACATTAGTGACGTCTAGTTTGGGAACTGGCTGTTTTACTATAATCACAGTTGTACAGAGAGCCTAATAAATCGACTATTATTACATTTTAAATTCATCCATCTAAAGCGTGCTAAAATGGATCAGTAATGAACACACTTGTTATAATTTACATTTCCAAAATTAGTATTCAACTTTAACTTTGTGGTAAGTGTACATAGCCCTTCTGAAGTGGAGGTGCTTCAAGTATCTTTAAATAATACTGCAACAGCCTGTAGTACACTGCTACTGGAGATTTTCACACTATCCAGAATTCACAGCAAATCCATCGCATAGCTATCTGAAGGCTGTTATTATAAACCGCTATATCTTCATGCACTTCATTTTCCACCACAGCTACAGGTATCTTCATTAATCAATGCCTGTCAAGTGGCTGTCACACTCGCGTCAGATACGGTTCAGAAGCAGGTTATATGTTGCGTGTAACCAAAACCTCATGTTGGGTGGATGAGGAAACATAATCATGATCATGCTTGTTTGTACTTAATCTGTACAGTTAAATTGGTAAAAGTTACTCCCTTGTGCGTTTCAGCTGGATGTCAGAGAGCAACAGGCAGCAGTCATAGTAATGACTCTCATTTGTTATTTACTCCTCTAAAGCACAATCCACCAATAAACAACGTTTCCCTTTTAATAATGTTGCCATGAAAGACTGCTAATTATGTTTATAAGAGGGGAGATTATATACATATATCATATATAAATCGTATATCACAAATCCTGATTTACAGTTCAGTGTGGTTCAGTGTCATCATTGCATAATAAATGCATTAAAATTTCAGATTTTATTAATATCAACATCTTGTCAATATCACCTCACGAAACATTGTATGTGTTTTAATCCATGACGCTCATATACGTGAGATGTGAAATTACAGTTGCGCTACTATTCCACTATTCAGTATATTAATATAATAAGTAGAAATGAATACCCAAAAAGACGTGCTGTTGTTGGAAAGTAATCAGCAACGTGCTGAATCTGTCATAGGACACTTAAAGAGCAGTGATTTACCCGAGTAGAAACGTTCCTTCCCACTTGTCCTTTATTTATATGGCACGCTCCAGTGTACTCTGATATGCATGTAATTTAAATGAAACTTGCCGTGATTTATACAGGTGAGCCAAGATCTGAGGAACGAATTAAATGCAAAAGGGAAAAATAGCTGACAGTTCTGTGTAGCGGAGTCAGAGGCACGTGTGTGCAAAAAAAGTGTGCTGAAAATAAATGTGCTTTTCGGAAGCCACGGAATGATATAAATGCACACATAAATGAGAGCTTAAACTAAAACACCAGCAGTTTAAAGGGAGGAAAAGGGAAGTCAAAGACTTTTTTTCCCCAGTCCTTTGTTTTTACTAAAATAAATGTTATCATGTAGCTGTACTATATTTTAGAACTCCGATAGGTCAGATTTATTTATAGCTTTATTTATAACTCTAGGTGAACTACGTTATCGTCTTGAACACCCAGCTGGTGCAACTCCGCGGTGGATAAAGAGTCACGTAGTGCCGAGCTTTGCATACCGAACCTCCCTCAAGTTCCTGAATGAGGTGCTGAAGGGATAAAGGAGTATGGCTATAATCAGCAATCACATGTTTAAGATAAACAAAATGCAAAACGAAATGAATCAGTTCCAAAGGGAGCAATGATCTTAGAAGGATTTAGATCTGCGCGTCCAACTTAGTAAAACGACACGACATGACGTGACCAGATGCGAGTTTGATTGCGCATGTTACCGCAAAGACGAATGTTTGTTTGACGCATAAGGGTCACTCTCCTTTTTGCTAATGACTTGCACATTGCTTAGTCACAGAAAAACAATGCATTGTTCACTTTCCGCTGATAGTGGACAGATAACCTCCTGCTTACGTAATAAATTATAACGTTGGTTTCCCAGAAAACTAGAATAAACCCACCTACATGGTTTTACTGTTTTGATGACAAGATGTAATGACCTTGCACTGTAATGAAGACAAATGTGCTTAACACTTTTTATCCACAATATTTAATCAATATGTGGGTATAAACCACATCCTTAAAGCAGGACTTTGTGTCTAGCACATTGCATTGTCTGGGAATGCAGTATGCCATGCTAAATATACTCGCATCAACCGTCCAGGAAAAACTCAATGCAGGCTCAAGCAGCAGAAACAGCACTGCCTGGATTGTGCACTTATTTTAAGATATACGTAATTTACCATTTCTACATGAACATTTAGCTGAGCTGTTTTTACCAACAGACGCTTCATAGAGTCCCTATGTATGAACAGTGAAGTTAGTGTTTTACGTGCTTTACGTCAGTACTGTGTCGATCTGTTTAAAGTGTATGATATAGATTTACAGTCTAATGGCATTCTTGTTGCTAACTCAGCCAAAAGTCAATGCTCCATAATACTTCCTCTGAGAGTCTGCTTTTGGCAGAAGATCTTGGAATGTAATGTGCTGTTAATGTTCATTTTTTTACATCGTGTATGTTGAGTTATTTATAACTTAGGAAGTCGACTTTTAGATTATTTCTTGTCTGGAATAGTATAATATTGACGGAGGAATATAATGTGACTTTACCACGGAAATCTGAACCCAGCCCATGTCCAGCCCCTCTTTACTGCTTCTAGCTAGCTCATTTAGTAGATGGAGGACAGAACAAGGAGACTTCAGATCATTTGTCATGGAAGGAACATAATGGTTTATTATACGGTGTTCAATGTGTCCTTGTGTTGGGAGGAGACTTCATATGAAGACTACATGCTGAAGGCATTGCTTTGTGATTGTCTGGCTTGCAAGAAATATGCGCTGACAGTATGCTGGTAAATAATTGTGTTGCTATGTGTGCTGTAATGTGATTTATTAATCTAAAAATAATAGCTTATGTAATTAAGTTATTGTATTGTATACCATACAATGAAGGTAAAAATCTTTCATTTATGTTTAAGCTGGAACAACTACCAGTGCCATGCTGTTGTAGAAAAATAATGCATACCACCTAATTTGAGAAATCAGCCACTCTGTGTTAGAAACTGTATTCAATACTGTGATTTTTTTTTTTTGAAAGACAAAAAATGTGTGCGCTTCATTTCCTTGTATATATATCTGCGTGTGGTTCTGAGGAAGCAGCTTGTGGTCCACTGATCGGTTGCTTGTCCGTCACAGCGCCGTAAGACAATGGGGGGCGCCCCAAGGGCCTTATCAAACCCACTTCCCTTCAGGAAACTGCAGATGTTTTGGTGTGCTGGGTCATATAGGCATGTAAAGGACTGTAAAGTATCCATCCCTCTGTTTCTGCACAGATTAAGAGTTTACAACTCCGGCTCTGTTTGTGGTCAGTCATTGTTTTAACTTCTTTAAGTTATTAAGTTTAATACGTGTCCCAACCCATTCTGTCCGATTGACAGCATCCCTCTGGGGGAAATGGGAGGGAGGTCCATGAGGTCATGTTTTGAAAACATGACTCACATTAAACCAATACTCCAGCCAAATATGTGTAATGGAGTGATGTCTCGGGCAGAGCTTCAGATTTCAAAATGGTGGGTTTGTGCAAGCATAGAAATGTTACTAGAGTAATTACTCCATGAATATTTGGAATACTAACACTTCCTAACATGATACTAATAGCTCACTAAGTAGTATTAGTAGTTCTGATGAACGTTCACCTTCACCTTTAAACCAGCTCAGCTTAGTAGATTTTAAATTAGCCAGTGCAGCTGTGAAACTCTTCTCTGCTGCTTGTGTGAAACTTCCACCCTTGTGTGATGGTAAATGCAGGGCTGTGAGGAATGTGTCTTTTTTTCTGCTGTTTCTCTTCCCTGTAATTAGGCACTTATCACCAGGCTTTGTAAACACCATGAGTCGTCTCCTCAAAGATAGTGAGACTGGCTGTTCAGCAAGCTGATAGTCCAGGAAACAAGCTGACAAACGGTAATGCAGTCAAGCGTGACTGGCTCTACAGATCTAAAGCACCCAAGTGAGGTCATGAACCTAGTGCTGCTCAAGTAACAAAGCATAAGTCTGCATTGTTATATCTGAGGAAGTAGTTTTTTTATAATTCTGATTAAACACACTGTATTCACTGTGTACGTTTTTCCCCTGAAGCTTGGCAGCAGTGTTTGCCCATTCACATTTTTCTGTTTATTTTTTTTTAAAGCCACCTACACTCTGTCTGTGCACAAATTACAAGTTGAAGCCTGGTCACATTAGCAGGATGTGAGAGGGAAGTTGTGGTGGAATGAGCCTAGGGCTGTCCAAAAACAGACCTGTCTGCATAACATGCTTCCCCCCTTCCTCTACATCTCTGTTTTTCTGACTGTGTGGGTGGGGTGAGGTGGGGGGTTCCATGACCAGCTCTTTCCAGTGCTGTTAATTGGAGCATTGGTCCTCTAAAACACACAAACACACAAAATTAATACTCATAAACAAAACCACAAAAGAGCATTAAAGAATAAGGTGAAAAACCCTACTTGTTTAATGTAATGTTTATTAGGAAAAAGTGAGAAAAAATCAAGATGTAATGAAAAAATTGTTTAAAAAAAAGTATCTCTCCACAGAGTGCATATTAAAGCGGGTGTGGGTTTGTTCATAAGCACATTGGGACCTGGGTAGAAGGTGACCCAAAAGCTTCCATAGATTTTTTTTGGTTCATTTATGCACCAAGTGAGTGACAAGTGACCATACCAGAGAAAAACACAAAATTCAGTACACAATAGACATTGCGTTGATTAGTAATCCAATAGTGGCTTTGTGTCATTTACTAGGAGGTGATAAAATCCATGCAGAGGAAAGATTTTGATTAATTCTTAAGATTTTGATAATTATTTCTTCGTTCCATTATTTCTTTATTAATTCTTTCATTTTCAGTAAGCTCTTTATCCTATTGATGGATCCGGAGTGTATCCGAGAATCACTATGCACAGGGCAGGAATACATCCTGGACGGGACGCTAGTCTGTTGCAGGATCGAGACTATAAGTTACAGTTAATCACAGTTCATTTCTGGAGTGATTTCAGGGGCAGATTGGCCATCAGGAAGTTGGGGAATTTTCCCTGTGGGACACTATATTTTCCTCTCTCTCTCATGCATGCTCTCTAAAAAGTGACACACACACATACACACATGCACATTTTTACATACACTCACACATACAGTGTAACAAAGACCCTACTTTTGATTGGTTCCGTCTTGATTATCAGTTTGCCCTGTTGGTGGACATGCATATACATGAGGCAGAACTTTTCAGTTATCAACTTTATGAATTAATAAGTGGCATACGTTAGCTCACTAAATACGGCTGACCATTCATCCTTTATTTAAGACTGATTTGTGCCATGCTGCTGATTTGTTTTAGAAAATAAGAGTCTTTGTGCGATAAACTGTCATGCACATACTTTCAGAAGGTGTGATGAAGTCTAATTTTGAGCCACTGCACTTGAAAAAATTGCTAGGAAAATGGCCAAATAAGTGACGTCAATGCTTTATTAAAGATATGAGTAATAATACAAAATCTAGCTGAATAATTTTTAGCTGAATAATTATTAATGTGATTGTGAGAGTAGATGCTATTTAAAATCTGTGAATGATGAAATGAAATGAAATGGTGAACAAATTCCACGATATTCTAAAATGTTATATTGTTACTACAGCCAACATCTGCTGTCACTCTTTCGTGTTGTTTCTGAAGATGCCTAATCAGACAATTTTTTCACAAAGATTATTTGAGACCAAAGCCACCAGTTTAAACAGAAAAAGTTCCTGCCACCAAAGCAGTTACTTACAGACATCTGACACAGAATTCCCCTTACCCCTCAGCCTGACCCATCATTCTTTTAACCTAACTTGTATTGAGATAGGTGTTTAAATCTAATATGCAATTTATCCATTGTTTTTTCACAGGTCTTAAATTGACTTCTGGAGGGGCACCAGAAAATTCCAAAAGATGACACAGTCTGTCCACATAAGCCCCAAATTGAGTGAGTTATTTTTTTTCCCTCTTGTCAACTTTAGGAAATTATTATAAAATAGCAGTTAAAGCATTCCTACTAGTTCAGTCCTACTAGTAAAAAAGTTTTGAGATGCCATTCAATGTGGTTTGCAGAGCAGAGATGACAGCACATTATAGAATGGCCAAAAATCCCCAAAACTTATTACATGCTCTCTCCTTCCCCTGGAAAATCAGTATACAGTGTGTCTGAAAAGTCAGGAACCAATAAAAGTCCTCTCTGTACAGAAGCACTCTTTAAGCAGTTGCTACCCATTCATCCAATTTATAATGCCATTTTCCACCAGTAACATAAACATAAATCTAAAAATAAGTGTACATAAATAATAAATACAAAAGCATGTACTAGTCCTTCTCAAAAAAATAGCATATTGTGATAAAGTTCATTCTTTTCCATAATGTAATGATAAAAATTAAACTTTCATATATTTTAGA